>SNQJ01S0308689.1:0-10042 GCA_010110895.2 Picea sitchensis
GACGAAAGATATGTTTGATTCCCTAGTAAGTTTATTCTAGAGCAAGAACATGAATAGGAATACGGTCTTAAGGAGTAAACTCAGATCGATGCAAATGTCTAGATATGATAATGTTACCAACTATATCACGAGGATAACACATGTGCGTGATAAACTTGCTTTCCATAGGGGAGAAAATAGAGGACGGCGAGCTCGTGAATGTGGAATTGAATGGTATTCCCAAGTCTTGGGAACCATTTGTCAAGGGAGTTCGCACTCAAGAAAATCTCCTAGATTGGCAAAGGATTTGGGATGATTTCATCCAGGAAGAGACTTAAGAGGAGTCTAATGAAGGAAAGTAGGAAGATGAAGAGGAGGAGAACCTGACCCTTTTTAGTAATACAAGGAAGGAAAAAGGAAAGGGTTCCAACAAGCAGGGTGATGGCGAGGAGTCAAACTCACAGTTGGGGAAGAAGGACTTGAGTAAAATCAAGTGCTCCATGTGTCACAAGTATGGGCACTATGTGTCACAATGTCCAAACAAGAAGAGAGTGAAGAGTTAGTGTCAACAAGTAGTAGCATCTGCATAAGATGAAGTTAAGGTGTTTGTTGAGAAATTTGAGAATGAGTTCTCGTCAGTCTCTTGTCTTTATGACACAATTTCCAGTAGTGCCTGGTTCATGGATAATGGGGTGTCTCGTCACATGACAAGGACACATGATTTGTTCATTAGATGGTCAGAGACATAATTAGATCTACAGGTGGAGCTTGGAACTCATGCCAAGTGTGTTGTAGAGGGAGTTGGGACAATGAGGTTGAAACTAGAGTCAGTCAATTTTTTGGAGGTGGAAGATGCATCGTATGTACCGGAATTGAAGAAGAACTTGCTCTCAGTTTTAGTTTTGGAGGATAGGGTTTTTTCCATGAATTTTCAAAGAGGGAAAGTACTCATATGTTCAGAGGGAGCTATACCTGACACAACAATAAGCATTGGTGTTAGAGAGGATATGCTATACATGTTGTAAGGTCATTGTGTAAGAGGATCCAAGGGGATCTTGGATCATGGACCAATGTCAGTGGCAGAGGATGAGGAGCAATAGGATTCTAAGGGTGAACAACCGAAGGATGCATAGATTTCATAGAATTCCAGTATGGGGAGTCAAATTTCATATGGGAAGAGGGAGTTAGCCCCTTCCATTCCTATTAGAAGACAAATTTGGTATGAGATGCATTGATGGATACTCAAGAGTAGGAGGATTCTAGGAGTACATTGAGGGAGAATAGGCCTTCGATGAAGTTTACAAACTTTGTGGCATTGATATGTAGCGTCATCAATTATGAGACTTCCAGTGTTCAGGAAGAAACTGACCAGTAGGGTTGGAAGGATACCAGTGCATAGGATAATGTGTGCAACATTGTGCCAAGATCAGAGGGAGAAAAATTTCTAGGTGGCTCTTCGAGAAATACCTTCCTCGTTAAGAGGGAGTGTTGATGCATGTAGCATCAGACATGTATTTCCACATAGGCTTGGTGTCTAGAATGCATAATTTGTCCAAAGCCTTCTACTCTTGAATTTACTTTAATTAAAGGAATTATTAAATTAAATTGATTTTATTAATTAATTATTTAACTAATTGATTTATTTAGGGAAAATGCTAAAAATAATTAGCATGTAATCTTAGCCATTCATCTCAAGTGACGTGAGAAGTAATCTCAATTGTTAATCACTTTGGAGATTAGGATTAGATTATAAAAACAAGGCTAGGGTGAAGGAGGAAGACACTTGACACCTGATACTTTTGTTGAGAGAGTTGACAGAAAGAGGGTTGGAACATGAAGGATTGTGATTCAAGGAGATCTTGGATAGGTGGAGAAGGACTTCCATATAGAGATCAAGTCAAGGAGAAGAGAGAACAGAGGCTGCCACAAGTGGGTTCATCAGATTGAAGCCATAGGAAAGTGTTGCATCGTACAAATATTTCAGTACAATATTTCCATACGTGTACGGAAACGCTAGTGTAGACATGCGTGTATACACAGACACACTTAAGGACATGTGCATACATCTCAAAAAGTGTGAAAACTTGGGATGTACAGTAGATCATACTATGCGAGGTTTGCATGGAGTTGTATTTTTGTTAGTGGACCTTTATCCCTATTATGGGAGCCCTAATTTTATCATAATAAAATCATTCTCAACACTAGTTTTCCCTCCAGGGTTTTCCAGGGGTATCTATCCAAAAATATTGGTGTTTATGTGTCCATGATTTGGTTTCCAATTTTTCTTTCGCTAGATTTATTGAGTTGAATATTTCAGTAGTGTATTTTTTTTTTATGAGCTGCTAATATGATTTGCAGTAAGGACATCACTAGATAACAAGATACTTAGGTGCTGGAGTAAGGGGATTTTAACATGGACAAAAGTGGGTTGATGATCAGAAGATAGTTGAAGTTTTTGAAGAAATAGAGGAAGAGGAGAAGGTATATGGGGTTAAAACAAAATGAGGAAATTCCATTTTCACAAATCATATATCACTTTGCAAGCAAATGGGGGGTATACCTATGATCATTCTGGTGAACCATGAGTCCTTTGCGTACAAGATTGAAGATCTAGTTGGAGAATGGTTAGAATATGTTTTTTTTTTTAAATCTATAATGTATGACTCCCTAAGGATGTTGCTTGCAGCTTGTAAGTACACATTTTCCCTTCAGGTTATGTCATGTTTTTTCATGCTATTAATTTTACTTATGATCAAAAGAAATCATCGAACCTATGTAGCTAGCAAAATCCTTTCTTGGTTGCATAGGAAAAGTGACTTTAACTGACCTAGTTACTGTTAGCATGCAATGGGCAGACCCGAGGTTCAACATTAATTCACCAACAAAACCCTAAAGATACTGATCCTTTTGGCATCACCCGCAAGCAGGTGAAGTCTCACCTGAGGTACCTATGGGGACTATAGAAACCATGTTTCTGCAGTCATGAAGGGAATGGAGATGGTTCTAACATTCATTCTTACTTAACATTCATTCAACATGCAATATACCCTGTGCACGAAATCATAACATTGTAATAACATATGACAAATTTATATTACTTAATGATTCAACATGTGCACAAAACCATTAAATACATATTCATATTAACCCATACATCTATTACATGTGCACAATAAACAGAGTAAACCAACACATCATGGTAGAAAAAATGTCAGAACACATGAATTTAATGTGGTTCACCCCAAATGGGCTACGTCCACAATGAATGGCTTCTTATAGTATTCATTCATATTCAATCCTTACAATAGGTGTGCACTAGGCTCACATAAGATACATCAGTTCTACCCAAAATTCCCTAGTCGTTCGTGCATACAATGAACACTTTTCTCATTCGACCTCACTATCATAATCTCACTGACTCATTCCTCACACCTATCACTTCATTTCATCTCCAAAATTTCAATAACTTCCATAGCTAATCATTGTATTTCTCCATATATGAATGCCTCTACCCAAAAACCCATTACATATTTATACATTGATACTAGGGCTTATCCAACTACAAAATAGACCAAAATGTCTAACTAATTCTAACTATTTTTCGTCTTCTACATGCAATGAATCCTGAAAATGCACTAACTGTCTTCCTTTCCTCTGCGCACTTCTCCTTAGCCAAATTGTCGTGCGGTTTGCTCCTGCGTGATTCCCAAAATTTGTCCCAAAATGACCTGCTCCAATAGGCCCCCAACACTCACCCATGGCTTGTCTCGAGCCACTTTAGGATTTCTTTAAGGTCTCTATGAACTTATGAAATGTTTCCCTTTCTTGTGTTTCTTGCTGTGCAATTTTCTCACCCATCTCTACAATAATATGGGTCTTCAAATTTTCTACACTTTCTTGTACCGCCTGCTTGACCATGCCTTGCACAACTGCTAGTTTTATTGTCACTTTGTATGCTTCCTCCTGCAACATTTTGATCTTTTGTAAGAAAGCTTTCTGCTCCGCCCTCATCTGGTTCATCTATGAGTATAATTTTCTATTTTCTGTTATTGCTTCCATCTTGTCTGCTGGTGATAAGGTGCTCATCACTTCCTTAAAATTCTATGCCTTGTCATGCGCAGCCTACAACTTCTTCCCAATTTCTTGCAACTTCATGTCTTCTGTCAGCTGAGTCCATACTTTCATGATTTCGTTGTATATCTTAGTGCACTCCGCTTCTAGACTTCTGATGTTCTCTATGGTTGTTTTCGTCATCTTCTCCCTTTGCTCTCTTTCCTCTGGTGGAGTTCTCGGTGTCTGGCGTGCTTCTAACTCAATAATGTTCATGTGAAATCCATGAATGGCTTCACTGATATTTGTGACATGTTCTTCTAAATGGGTGTCTACCTCCATAGGCACTTCTTGGATACTATTATAGACCCCCTGAACCGCTTGTTTCAATATTTCCATCGTTTGTGCAACCTCCTCCCTCTCCAGCCTTAGTTATCATATTCTTCCTGTAACACATCATTATCTACAACTTCCTTAGTCAACTCCATCGACATTGAGACTGCACACAATTGAATTTCCTGTGTGAAGCTCTTCTGCAAACCATGTAATACTTCTACATGCAATTGATACAACACCAAGTTGATATGACTAAGTGCCTTTGCGTGCTCCTATAACTCTGTCATAGGGAACTCTAAAGCTCCTGCTACTATCTTCATCACTCGAGGCTCTCTTGATGTTGTATATGGGTGAGATGTCATCAATTGTGACCTTTTTGTCTTAGTCATACTCTTCATCTGTTCTTGTTCTCCTATTCTAACTGGCATTATCCTAGTTGTCTCCAAAATTTGTCACAGCCCGACAATCTACACTTGCCCGTCTGAGTGACTTTCTTCTTGATTTTGCATTTCTCGCTTAAAATCCTCCTCAATAACCTCCTTGACTTGATCTGCGATATTGTCTAAGTCATTGTATATTATGCTTTAATGGCCATTTCCCTCAAAAAATTCCTCTTCTTACGCTGCTGAACTATTTTCCCTTTGCCTGTGACTTTCCTCTTCTCTCTTGACCACAATATAGTCTTCTATGTGTCACATGTTATCAACATAACAATTTCTGTGTGAAATATAGTTTCCAAGACTTACAGAGGCGCTAAACTAATGTGGAGGCATGAAAAACTGGAGGAAAGGGCCAAGTCTAGCGGGAGGAGGCTAAATATAGAGATAGTGCAGAGTTGACGGGACCCAATGGGTCGCAAATCTCAAGCACTACAGATCAATGATCGGGGATCATTTAGGGGGGAGAACTTGCAAGGAAGATGATTCTCGAATGTGGGCTGAAAATTAAACCACGTTTTTGGGTCGGGACTACGTGGCACCACTGGGTGCATTTCAGGGTGATAAGCAGGTTGTCCCAAACCAATTCCCCTTGCCCCAAAAATAGGAAAAGTATATAAAGGGGGCACTCATTGTTATTTTATTATTTTTCAAATACTGGAATGTTGAAAGTTGGCGTGACCACTCCATTCAAACTGAAGCTCAACAACACACCAAGCTCACGCCTTTCCTGCTCATTTACATGTATTTTCCATCACCACCATGGACCCTGTCATTATGTCAGTAGGAGATAAAGACCCCATGTCAAATGAAGAATCCCTAATTGACAGAGATTCAGATATATTCGACACTAAAATCACCATTTCTCCCATCTTCGTGTCCAGGGCAAATCTATCCGATAATGTAGGGAAACACATACCCTTCCTTGAAGCATTCCAGGCTACTATAGTCCCTTACGCTATCAAGGTCACATTTCCTTTCCCTGAATTCATAGGTTGGTGTGCAGAGCAATACTCATAGGAAGAGAAAGTTGTCTTAAATAAATGGGGGTCTGAGGTCCTGTGTAGGGTAGAGAGTATGTCAATTCGAGGTGTCCTAGGTGCACCCGAGTCCCTCTCCGCAGTGTCTGGACTATTTGAGGAAGAAAATTTGATCATGGTTTATAGGGAGTGTCCATCAGAAGTCAAAGTCCTATTATTACAAAAAATTGTCAAACCAAAGCATATTTCCAAAAGTATGTCCCTACCAATGAGTGTTAATGTCAGTGTTAATGGGTTTGTTCCATACTGAGTTAGATTTTAAGTCTAGATACTAATAATTATGTGGTCGAGGTCATGTTAGGTTTTCTCTTGGTGTTTTTCCAGACAGAGTCCAATCAGTCATTCAACATCAACTTCGATAAATTCATAGTTGATAATATCCACAAACAACTAGTGAATTTTTAGTCACTAAGAAATTTTAGATATTACACATACTTGGTAAAGATTTTCCTGGAAACAAACAAGAGAGAGTTCCCTGAAGCAACATTCATATCAACTGAATGTAAAAAGATCACATTGCTCATTTTTATCAACAAGGTCATGTCTAGGGTTTACAACCTAATTTTCAACACCAGCCTCCAAAGAGTCCTAGATGACATGAGGATTTATTTACAGCCAAATCAAGAAAATAGAGTGGGGGAATGGGTGTTTTTAATGCATTAAAAAATGTTATGGGTTTATGGTTGTCATGAATCCCCCTATAATTTGCTTATTTTTCTGACACCCAGAGTCTTTTCCCTAGATTTCATCATGCAAAGAATCATATCAGAGACATAGGAATTCCTGAAACTACACTAGGCATCCAACCTCAAATTCGATTTCATCATTGGACCCTTCATTGTAAAAACTAGATCATGCTTATCTCAGATCCAAGCCAAGCTCAAGGAGTTTGGATTTGCATGGCTACAAGAAAGAAGATATGATCCACATTAGATCATATCCAAGAGAAGACAGATGAACAAAAAGGCCCCCTATGAGCATGAACATGTTGAGGGTTTTGACAAATTGGAAAATCTAGATGTCTATGATGATATGGAAGAAATATTGCAACCAACTCAAACACAACAAGTGGAGGAAACCCTGCAATAGACTAAAAGACAACAAAATCCTTAGAAGCTACTAGTTAAAGTCCCCAAGGTAAGTGTTTACAACAAAAGAAGTAGTTTAGAGGCCCCTGGTACAATTAGTCAGCAGACTGCCCCTAAAAAGATGAATATCACATAATCCCCACATATAGTGGATCTAGAGGAGGAAGAGCCTAAAGAACAAGTAAATATGGATATAGTGGAGAGTGACACCAACAATGTAGAAGTTGGGAAAGGAAGCAATCTCCAAAGTGAAGGCAACTCAAGAAATTTCAGTAGAAAAAAGAAAATCTTTGATAAGGCATTTGGAGCAGCTTATCAATGTAAAGAAGATTTGGCAAAGCAATATGCCGAGAAAGGAAACTTGGCAATAAATGAAATGAGGGAATTAATCCCTGAAGTAGAAAATATATCGCAACATAAGTCTTCTGTGTTCACAGTAAGAGATTTAGAGAAGAAGACATTTAATATAACAATTGCAAATGATGATAAATTATCTTAGATCAAGCTAAAATATGAAAACATCAGTGCTCTAGACAAAGTGAAATTCCACAGGAATACCAGTGATATGATGTATTCAGATTACTTGGGTCTAAGCCTGAAGAATTCAAAGCTATCAACTTATGTAATTAAGTTGGAAGGGAAATTGAGTCAAGAAAAAACATCAAGTAGTGCTTGGAAAACTTAGGTCAAGAGGCTAGAATCTGAAGGCCCTCAGGGAGTGAAATCCTCCTTAGAAGAAAAAGACAAGCTGATTCAAAGGTTGAAGAAGAAACTAAAAATGTCTGCCACAAAGAATCCACAAACAACAGGACTGGTTTCTCTATAACAGAATAAGGAGGCATTACAACAAGAGGCATTTAATTACAAGGCCAAGGTATTACAACTAGAGAAATAAAAAGTGAATTGGTCACAAGGAAAAACAAAAGTACCAAACATGGTTGTAGTTGTACCTTCTACTACAAAATCTGGGCCAAGCACTAAAGGACTTGTCCATTCTATGTCACAAGTTAGCCTGAAGATGGGAGAAATCAAAGGTCTAAAGGGAGATATAGAGAAATTGAAGAAAGAAATGAAAACAAAGGATGAGAGGATGGCTCAGTTTCAAAAGGAGAATCAAGCTTTGCAGGAAAGAGTAGACAAGATGAAAACAAGGTTGAGAGGCAAAGGACTATTGCAGGGAGCCAATCACATCATCTGAGATTCTATTGCTGCTGAAGCTGCCAAGTTCAATGTGTACTTGAACTTAATCAATGACAAATATAGCATGGCCATCACAACCAAAAGTAGGTGCATTGTTGTAAATGGGACCCTAGCAAAGAAACCATCAGAGTGGTCCCAAAATGCCATAAACCTGCTAAATTCCATCCCCACTGTAGAACTTCAGACAGATGGACCAAAGTATACATGAATTCAAGGATCTGTTTGAAGAGTTGTTCATCAAAGGCCTCCCACCATTTTGGGATGGAAAAGGAAAATTTAATGGTCAGGAGGAATACAAATCTCGGCTCGCCCAATGCAGAATGGATCACTCCAAGTTTGAAAGCCTAGAGGAAAACTTGAAAGGAGCAACCCTGGTTGAATATTTGATCACAAATTTTGAGATATTAAGTTAGTTCAAAACAATGAAGATTGGACTACCAGTCATGACATATGCCTCTTCCATTGACTTGGAGATCCTAGTCAAATAAATGATGGACTATGATATCCCTTCTGACTTGCAGTGGAAGGAGATAATGCGACTGGTTAAAACAAAGTGCAGTTTTCCAGGAACCAATAGATAATGCCCATATGTCACCAAAATGGCAGATCAGATAGAGGACCAAAATAAGACAAATGGCAAAGGGAGAAGCTGAGGAGTTAGAGGAATCAGAAGTTGGTTCATGAAACATTTTTTGATTAATCATTGTAATCGGTTCCTATACCGAAACTGCCAGTTGTAATAATTGTAGTCAGTTTTAGAAGCTGAAACATTTTAGTTCAGCTATTGTAATCGGTTTCTAATTGAAGGAACTCAAATTGTATAAATTTTATAAGTTCCAAATGTATTAATGTTGGCAGAAGTGCAAGGGCACCTTTTTAGTAGTTCAAAACTCAATTGTAATTTTCTGGAGCTGAATTGAATACATATGCAGAAGCTTTTGAAGTCTCTATGAAAAGATTATAATCGTGGTGATATGAGTTTTGACTTCTCTCCTTGTATGTATTTCCCGTGTTCTTTAATTCCATTTGCATTGTCTTCTGTTTAAATTGGATAGTTTAAAAGCCGAAAATTCATCTTGTGATGCTCTTGGCTTAATCAATTTAAACTGTGTTAAATTCTTCATAACTAATTCATAATTCATTTCATAAATTCTTTGTGTAGTTACTTGTTTTATTTTTCTTCTTACACTTTGCAAACTACAATTTATAACTCAGATTCATTGCCTCACTTAGCCTTTATCCTCTGGAGAGTTCTACTGGCCAGTCAATGTTTTCATTCATTTTCAGAATTTTGACTCCATAGCCCTATGTGCCCCTCCCCTTTCTTGCTAGGAAATTTATAAAACCCTGCCCAAAAGCAAACTAAACCTAGCCATTGATTTCCAAAGAAACACCAAGTGACACGAGAGATCCCTCTCTAAGCTGAGCAGGCTAGTACCCATCTCTAAAGTTGGTTTTTAGGTTACCTCTGTCATTTTTTTTATCAGCCGAGTAAATTTACAGAGTGCTAATATTCTGGCGCCGTTTCCGGGGATCAAAAGTGAAATCTTCCCTAGGAAAAGAACAACTTAAAGCTTCATATTTGATTCTTGAGGGTGATAGTGAATCAAAAACCTTATTGGATAAGACTAAATTTACCCTGGCGACTTCATTACCAAGAGACTAGTATCACAAAGTAGTTTGAGCTAGAAATACTGGCTCCCAAGAGAATTCACACCAGGAGAAACCTAGACCCAGAAGTTGCAATCCCTGTGTCTGATCCCGAGAAACGTTTACACAAAATAAAAGAAAGTCCAATAAGCCCAACTTTGCATTTATACAAATATCTATCCTTTCCCAAAGATGGAGTAACAAGCATTGAAGATCTTGAGTTTGATGTGAAATTTGAGCAAACTCTATTCAAAACTAAATC
>SNQJ01S0308691.1:0-10042 GCA_010110895.2 Picea sitchensis
TTATAAAGGAAAGGTGGTATGTTGGCTTTAAAAGTTTTGAAGTTCATTATTCACATTGCATATGGTATATGTTGGGACAGGGGCTGACCTAGGGTTCAATGCTACAACAACGCACCAACAAAACCCTAACTATCGACCCTTTCGAAAACACCTACGAAAAAGATGAATTCTCACCCAAGGTAGAGGCAGGGGTGGTTGCAGGAATTAGGTGTCTACAACCTTAGCAGGGACACAAATCTATGATTGTAATACTTAACAGATCACTTAGCACCAATAGTTCATCAATATTTAACCACTATCTACTGCGCAGATGAAATAGAGCATCACATCATTCACTCATATCTGATGTATCTAAGCACTTATCATAAAGAGGTAGATTAAATCTAGCAGATTCAAGCACTAGGCATATTCACATAGGTTAGATCTACATTCATATACATCATTAGCACAAATCATATATATATATATATATATATCAAAGAACTTAGCAAATAAAGGTATAAACACATCAACACGTGGCACAAAGAAGAATAACACAGTATTTATGTGGTTCACCCCCACCCTGGGGCTATGTCCACCAAATCTTATTCTTTATTAGCTTCTTCAATAGGTTACATGCACATAGCCTCAAAACCCTACTTCGCAAAGGACAGAAGATATGCGCAACTCGCTAGATCCTCCTCCCCCGTGTAGATCTAAGCACACAACCTTTTGCAGCCTCTTACAATGACATGCATTTAGCTCTGCAAGTCTCATACAATATGCACAAAGCACTTACAATCCTTCAATCAAATAGATCTAGCACTTAGCCAAATGCCTTTCGTTCTGAGTACATCACCTTATCATCTATTTATACTTTACAAAAATAGGCCTAAACATGGATAAACCCATGGGCCGACATCCCATACCCGTTACATAATCCCAATTCCCAAAAATGACCCAAAAAGGGGCCAAGATCACGCAATCTCTGCTTCGTCTTGCGCTTCGTCTTTGACAGGCTGTCAAAGTCCCAAAATAGGTCAAACTTGACCAAGGATCTCCCAAAACTTGTTCAAGGGCCAACATGCCCCCAACACTCACCTATGACTCGTCTCGACTCACTATGATCTGGGTAGTTATGCTTCGAAAGCCTCAAGCTAGGCTCGAGCTGCTTTGACTTGCTATTTTGCCATGACCTCTTATGCAATGAACTCTTGGATGATGAATACCTCATTCACAGGTCCCTCTAGGCATTGTTCATCTTCAGTGACAACCTGATCCAGTTTTTCTTCTTGGCCTTCGACCTATGTGAACAATTGGTAGGCCTTATCTTGCATAGGTTGAAGCCTCTGAGTTTCTTCCATAAATCTGCTCTGGATAGTGTGGATCTGTTGCTGTGTAGTGTGTTTCTCTTAGGATCACTTCATTCTTTCCTCAGCTGACAGGGGCTTCAGTTGTGCTTGTATCGTTTCATCTTGATACTTTGCCACTTGGATTTGCAACTCCAGTGCCTCCAGCTCTGGATTCTCACTGAGTTGCTCATAGGTCCAGTCACTGCAGTCAATAAGTTGCTTACATTCCATAGCAAGGACTTTTATTCGCTCAACTGTGCTTCGAGCAGTTGCTTCTCTTTGATCCCTTACATCTTGTGGAGTCTCGGCCACTGCGCGGAGCTCTAAGTCTTCTATGCGTTGTTGTAGCTGTTGAATAACTTTTGTGAGTTTCTCTACTTGCTTCGTGACTCATTCCTCTACCTTTATTTCTACGACTTTCACAGAGCGAAGTGCTCTACTGACCACTTCTTTCACTTCAAGTTGCTCTACGAGCAATTGTTCTTTTCCTTGTTGTATCTGTGCTTTTTCTTTATCGAACTTCGCTTAGAGAGAAATCTTTTCCTATTCTACAGTTCGACGCTACTCTACAAGTAATACTTGTACTTGTGTCAAATCCTGGGTGGCTTGTTCTGTTTCTTCTTGTGCTCGGCGAAGGCGAGCTTCGACTGTCTCAGCTAGTCGGTGGAGTTGAGTTGGCTCATATCCCAACTCTGGTTCTCCCTATGGAAGAGGCTTAGTGGAGACTGCACAGCCAGACTGAAGAGCCTACTATACCCCTCAGAGCTCGACTTCAATCCTATCATACATTTATTCCTACTTCGCTCCTTGTTTTTCTGCTATCTCTAGTGAAGCAACATTCAGGGATGCTATGATGAATTCAAAGTCATCGAAGGTGAGGGCAGTCTGCATCTTGGTCATGGTGGCTTTTGACTTCTTCCAGGAAGAATTTTTTAGGGGGGAAACCTTCCTCCTCTTCAATGGGTCCACCTCGTCTCTGGGTGGGGTTACTTCATTGGGCCTCTGTTCAGCTTCTACTTCATCACCACCCCCTTGGTCAGGTGACATGGACGCAGCCTTCACTAAGGTGATGCTTAAGTTTTGGACCTCCTCGGTCTTCTTCTGTCTGTTGGTTCTGGGTCTATTTTGTTCTTTATGGGTGTCTTCTGTGCTGTCAATATCGGATATCTCTACGGGGTTGGCGGGGATAAGGAGGTTAGCGAACCATTCCTTGGTGATTTCCTCAAGGTCTTCTTCTGTAAGCTTATAATATGACTGGAGTTGCCCTTGATGTTCATTTGATCGCTCTGTAATGTAGATGAAGTGTCTATCTGTGTTGAACTTCATCAGGGGTATGAACCTTTGCAAGGTGTTTGGAGTCATGCGAGGCTCAGCTTCGATGGCTCGCTTTAGCTGGAGGTAGTACATATAAAACACAACAGTTGAATGCCATTGTTTTTTCATATCAGTTGAATACCACAGTGTAGCAAACTTTGCGACAAGGGGTTCAAATGGCTCTATGTCGGGGAAGGTTGCTCCTTCCGGCATCTCCTAGGAAACAAATGCAATGAGGACCAGGAGCTAGCTGAAATGAAATTTATAACCCTGATCATGTGCTTCTCGGGAATCTAGTTCCAACTGGTTAACTAGGTACTTCGCCCAGTTCATTTATAGGCCTTCCACGCACTTCCCTCCGAGGTCAATGAAAAAGCTGGTGACTTGCATAGGTCAGTTCTTTCTTACTAACTTTCCATCTATTAGTTGACAAGTGAGGCATACTGCACCACTCTGGATGGAAGCTACCTTGTAGCTTCTTGTTCCCTTCTTGACATTGCCATAGGTGTCCTTGATCTTCTGTGCTAGTGCGTGATCTGCGACTTTTCCTGGATAAAAGTCCTACGGGTTAGGTCCTTTCATACTCAGGCATGTGATCCTGTGGATCAATGTTGGGTCAATTGTAATGTAGTGGTCTATCCATAAGTAGCCACCATGGTAACACGACAGTAGTAGCTTGACACATGCATTGACTTCCTGGTGTTGTCTGAAGAATGGGATCTTCATAACATTCAACAGGGTGGACTGCACGAGGTTCATTGTCCATGAATGGGGGATGATATTTGAGTTCTTCCCTTTAGTTTGGTTAGGTACTTGTATGGGGTGAGCATACCATAGATCTTGCGATCTCTGAGGTTGAAGTCACTGAACTTCAATGATGTGATCTTATCTTGCTCTATCTGAACTACACGTATCCCCTTCAAGAGGTACACAGTAACTATGGTGTACTCAAAATCGCGTGGTACATTATCACGATTCACTATGCTAGCCAGAGGTGGAATGTAATTGGGAAATATGGTTGGAATGCATTTTTCATTTTCGAGGTTGTCTTTATGCTTGGTTCTCTTTTTTGTTGATGGACGGGATGGTCCGGCTCCGTGAGCAGTCAACAGAGAGGCTTGCAGTCCTCTCGTCGATGATGCTTGTACACCCGTATACATCAACATGACTCTTTCAGTCATGAGGTCAATTAGAACTTCTTTGGAAACTCTCTCTTTAGCGCTGAACTCATCCGACATACATGCTCAGGGTTGGAAATCTTCGGGTTCGAGGAGTAATTTAGGCACTGCAATAGATAGAGGGAAATGGAGCAATGGTCATTGTGTAAAATCAATGATTTCATGGACTCATATTCACAGTTATAAAATGTGTTCTCGTTGCACGGCGAAACGGGATAAATAAATAACTTGGTAACGGATCTCTTGCAACAGGCGAGAAGCCTTCATTAACTTTGTTCTGTCCATTACGGTGTGATCCAACGGTCTTTCTGCCCGTTCAGTGGGTCGGTCAAATGGTTATATTGGTCCCAACGACTATATCGCTTCACCATAGAGAAGTTCCATTTGACGATGTTCTGTTATCCCGACAAAGCTCCAATTTTGCAAATTTTCCTTTTGCGAAGTTCCCTCTGGAACCTTCTGCAAATTGTCTATATTAGCTCTCTTCTTACTTAGATTTCTAGCCTTCTTCCTAGTGAGCTTCATCTTGGTATGCATTTTTCCATTCTGATTCTTATCTTCTTTTGGCATAGTTACTTCACGCTATTGATATTCTTTCCTAATATTTGAGGGTGATCCTTCTTCTTTATCTGGAATAGGCACTTCAATATTCTATGGGTATTCTAGTGTTCTTACAACTTCGACATCCAGGTCTCTAGTGTTAAATAACTTCAATCTGTTCTTTTGTTCTTCAATCAAGTGTGCGATCCTTCTAGTCATGAATTCTTTTAACTCTTGCTTCTGTTGTTCTAAAACTTCCTCTTCTTATTTCCTTCTGGCCTGATCTATTTTAATCCAAGGTTTTCCGAGCAACATGGTAAATGGGGCATTGTTCTCAATAAATTTAGTAATCTTAAAATCTTCCACTGTCAAAGTTCCATTGGCATTCATAGATATCTGGGTGAGATTTCCACATAGGTTTATTAGCTTTCCTTTGAATAGTCCTATTCCTCCTAATGAAGGAATCATAGTAGGCCTCCCTATAACTTCCCAAGTTCTCTCTGTCATGATATTCACCTATGTTTCCTCATCTAGAACACAGTCAATGTCGAAGTCTCCTATTCTTGCTTCAAGGAATTCTTTTTCTTTGAAGATCTCTGATAAATTGATATGTCAGTGATCATTCAGGGTTTCTTTCATATGTAGCAATACTTTTTCTGATTCTTTCTGGGGTTCTACCATACTCTCAGTTTCTGGATCTGCCTTAGGGTTTTCTTGTCTCATGTTCATTTATTCAAGCTTAGAAATCATTCTAGGGCAACCCAATACTTCATGGTACATAGCTTTGCAACATAGACAATTAGGTCTTTTCCCAGGGCATTCCTTAGCAAGATGTCCTGGTTTTCTACAACTGTAATAGAGGGTCAATCCTTTATTTCTTTTAAATTATTCCCAACTCTTTCTATACTGCATGCTAGGGTGATAGTAGCTAACCTGCAAACATTTATTTCTAGGATCCTGCATCCACTTGTTAGTCCAAACATTCTTTCTATGCATAGGTATAACATATTTTTCACTATTCTTATCAGATCTACTCATATCAAATCTTCTTTCATCTATTAATGCCCTAGTTTTCAAGATAGGACATAATCTATCAAACATACCTAGATCCATATTGTTGAAAAAAAATTTCCACTTATCTTACTTCTTTAGAGCACAAAGATTCAAATCTAGAACTTTTCAATATTATTACCTTTATCAAAGCACAGAGCTTGCAGATCTTACCTCTTTTAATAAAAAAATTCTCACTTTTACCTTTCTCAAGCCACAAAGCTTTCAGATCTTACCTCTTTTCTTCAGATCAGACTTCTTTTCCTTAGCACAGATCTTGTCAAACTAAGTAGAGTACTGCACACTAGAGTGACAGATCTATGCACAGAGCTTTCACAATTTCAGGTTAGATCTTTGCACAAAGCTTATTCTTCCTTAGTTCCCAACAATCATAGTTTCAGGTCCCGACAACAAAACCATTTGTTGGCATAGGGGCAGACCCAGGGTTCAATGTTATAACAACGCACCAACAAAACCCTAACTACCGACCCTTTCGACAACACCTGCGAAGTAGATGATGTCTCACCAGAGGTAGAGGCAGGGGTGGTTGCAGGAATCAAGTGTCTGCAACCTTATCTGGGACACAGATCTGTGATTGTAATACTTAACAGAGCACTTAGCACCAATAGTGCATCAATATTTAACCACTATCTACTGCGTAGATGAAACAGAGCATCGCATCATTCACTCATATCTGATGTATCTAAGAACTTATCATAAAGAGGTAGATTAAATCTAGCAGATTCAAGAACTAAGCATATTCACATGGGTCAGATATACATTCATATAAATCATTAGCACAAAGCATAAATAGATCTATCTATATATATCAAAGGAATTAGAAAATAAAGGCATAAACACATCAACACGTGGCACAAAGTATAATAACACAGTATTTACGTGGTTTACCCCCACCTTGAGGCTACGTCCACCAACTCTTCTTCTTTATTAGCTTCTTCAATAGGTTACATGCACAGAGCCTCAAAACCCTACTCTACAAAGGACAGGAGATCTGTGCATCTCGCTAGATCCTCCTCCCCTGATTAGATCTAAGAACACAGCCTTCCGCAGCCTCTTACAATGACTTTCATTTAGCTCTGCAAGTCTCATATAATATGGACACAGTACTTACAATCCTTCAATCACATAAATCTAGGACTTAGCCAACTGCCTTTCGTTCTCACTACATCACCTTAGCATCTATTTATACTTTACAAAAATATGCCTAAACATGGATAAAACCTTGGGCCGACATCCCATACCCGTTACATAATCCCAATTCCCAAATAGGACCCAAAAAGGGGCTGAGATCCCACGATCTATGCTTCATCTTGCGCTCCGTCTTTGACAGGCTATCAAAGTCCCAAAATAGGTCAAACTTGACCAAGGATCTCCCAAAACTTGGTCAAGGGCCAATAGTATAATATATGAATGTTGAGTTCATGTTACCGACCACCTTGAAGCTATACTTTGGCACTTGGGTTTTAGAAATATGTATGGTTTTTATTATTGATTTGTTTTGAATGTGGTTGTAATTGAGGTTGGAATAACGATGCTTGATGCGAAACCTTGGGTTGTCACTTGGGATGAAAGTTAATGCAATAGAGACATGGTTATATGTCATGTGATTTATTGTGTATTTGTCAACCCTTTTGATATGTGATTTGTCAATGGTGGAAATTGGAATCTAAGGTGGATTAAAGAGTTAATGTGGTTTTAATATTTAAGAACGTGATGCCACCATGCATTCAATGCACAGGACACAGGTATTCACTCATGAAGTTATACCTCCTTTGTGCTCAGGTTTTGGAATTTCATTTTGGTTTCGAGTTGTTATAAGTTGCTAGAGTGACACTCTTATTCCAAAGCTAGGCCATGGTTGTTTTGGTAACTGTGGGACTGTTTTTTCGGAGGTATTCAAAGAACTAAGAAAAGGTATGGTACTCTAGCTTGTATCCATTAGACACATATTCTTTTTGTAGTGATATTTTTTGGAACATATCTGCTTGACTGGTTAATCGAGTGTGCTTTGTCTTGTCTTCTTCTTGATTGGGTTGGGAAACTTTTGAAAGAACTATTTATATTTCATGGCTTTTTGTTGATTAAAATTGTTCTGGTATAAAATCCTTGTTTCAAATTTCAAATAATCTCAATCCAACTTTGGGATCTTTGTGTATTTTGTTTCTAGTTGGCTCTCATATAGTACTATTGCATTCTAAAAGAAACTTGCATTTATTTTTTTGTAGCTAAGTGAAGGTGAGAAAAGTTTAGGTTTGTATTGGTTATTGGTTTTGTTTTACGGGTTTCAAACCCATATCCTTAAAATAATAAATACCATGTTGTACCCACACTCGAACTTGCATGACTCGAGCGATGGATTTTCAAGGAAACTCAAGTGTTATTTTCATGATAAACCTTATCTTTGGTTCAAGCCAATATATGAATGTTGGTTACGTTTTTGGTTTTTGTATTTCCTAACCCTATATTGAAATTCATGTACATGTTGTTCCGAGACCAACCCAAGCTTATTAAATCTTTATAATGTGAACTTGTTCGACCCAGTTCTTTCCTTCTCTTGTACAGAAAAGGTTGAGTATGAAGTTGCATTCTTATTATGGCCAATGTTAATATCAGTATAATGTTCCCTAAAGAGACGATACCATAGCTCTACAATTGTCGATGGTTATATGTCGCCAAGGTTGTATGGATGATGTTGCTTCCCAATTTCAAATCTTGGTGATTATGATGGATTTTTGGGGTCATTTTCCTGGAAATTTCGATGGACCAGGTTCAAAATATTACACAGAAATTATAAAATCTTTGCATCAGGTTTTCAAACATAGGTTATACAGGTTTGGTTGAAATAAGTGTTTTGTTTGACTTGTGTGTGTTATTTTTTACAAAAATTGTTTGAAGTGATTGAAACTTCCAAATGTTTTGGTTATTGGTTTCTCGACATGTTGATTTCAAATAAAGATTTAAATATCATCGAGTCATAAAGGAATTAAAGATATTTATATTTTTACATAGGACCAAATCCCTCATGTTTTGATTTTCCATACGTCATTCCTTAATTCCTAAAACCATATATCATTTAATTCTCATCTCCTCTTCCCCATGTTGTATAAATAAAAGTGATTTTCTTATGAAGAATATTGTTGCTAGCATTTTGACAAGAAACATACGTATTTTGACTATTGTATTTATGGTTAAGATAAAAACTGAAAAATCATACATTATTGAATGATTATTCTTTCATTATGAGCTCTGACTACATAATTTTACTAAACATCCAAGAACAAATATACGATGACAAAAGATAATGGGCATTGAAAGAGGGTCACAAATTTTGGAAATGATTGATTTCTCGTTGTTTCAGGACCAATCCCTTCATATTTTAACTTTACATAAATTACTCCCAACTTCCCAAAAACATGTTTCATTTTAGGTTAATATTCTTTCCCCCTTGATACATAAGAAAATTCAACAATTTCATTTTGAAGCATGGATAACATATATACTAACAGTCAACATAAATGGTACTTAACATGGCAAGTGTGAAGGATTATTGACAGACATTGGATATGATATTCAAATAATGGTTAATGTTTGATAACTGATTTATTTAACTAAGAACATGTACAATTCTTCCTTATAATTGGTTTTCACTTTCCATACATTAAAAATCCTTTCATATTCCCAATTACATTATAAATCCCATGTTCTTGGGTAAATATTAGTTGCATGATTTGTGAAATCTGGAAATTGTCTCAAGGCAAGAAGAAAACATTTGATTTTGGGTTATTCTTTGCTTTTATCTTTAGTTGATTGCATGCTTGGTTGTTGATTGAGTCAGAGCCATTTCTAAAATTATGTTAAATGAAAAATTGTGTTTAATGTTTTACTTTATATTGTATTCCTACTTTTATCTAGTCTTCATGTTAATAGATGACGTTTTTCAGTCAGATTAACAACATAGATAACATAGGAAGCAAAGGAAAATGGAATAGAGCGAAAAAAATATGGCTAGATTAGGGGAAAAAACAAGAGACTTAGATTCTCTGTTCACTTTGATGATGATTCCAAGGAATTCAATCAACTCCTCCAAACTGGTCTTATCAAACTTGTAGGCCAAGGATATTTTAATCCCCCTCCACCACCTGTAAGACCTCTATTGTGACCCCATCCTAGAATTTTTGGCATACTTGTACAACCACATGTGTCTTTACATCCAGAGATTCCAGTCAATGATGGATGGAATGAAGTTGTTCATGATCCCCAACCACATCACCATGGGTGGACCACTTTATCTCTGACACTACTTACACCTCCTCCCAAAGAGCCTCCTCGATATATTGTTTCTATGGCTTCACATGCAATGTCTGCTCAACAACTCAATAAAAACAAAGCTTCATCTCATGAACCTAAACCTAACAAAGGGAAACAAGTTTCCATGTCACCTAGTTCTGATTCATCTTCCGACATTGTTACCTCACATTCCATAAGAATATGAGCCTAAGAATATGACCTTTCGTGATAAGAATCTTGAAGCATAATCAAACTTTTTAATATTAATTTATGATGATGTTATGATAGACTTGCACTTTTTATTTTTTGATAACAAACAAT
>SNQJ01S0308692.1:0-10042 GCA_010110895.2 Picea sitchensis
ATGGGTTCTCTTACTCCACAAAGCATCTTCCCATGAGGGCTTTCACCATAAGGGGACCACTTTGGAGTTCATCGATATTTACTTCTTATAAACCATGAAAAAAAAATAATGATTCATATTTACATCAAACAATATTGGGTGCATTACCTAAAACTTTTTGCTACTGGGCTTTCTTCAAGGGTTGACATCAATGACAACCAACCTTAATCAACAAGTTTCGACCTAGAACTTGGGATCACTACGACTTTCGTTGATTTGATTTCTGATTATAAGGTTGATAATTAATTTGATTTGTATTCATGCAAGTAATCATGGTTAGAGGACACTATAGAGGAATACGATGGACTACTAGGGGAGGAGGCACGACGCCCCCAGTATCATCCACGCCTAAGGGGTCTAACCCTGGGGAGATGAACAGGTTGTCGAGAAGGAGAAAATAGCGGTGGGTGATGTGGTTGGGCTAATGAGGTCCTTTCAGCAGATGTCTGAGGTACTGATCAACCATTTGGACAGGGATGAGGCCAGGGCATCGACACCCCCTGAGGGTCCACCGCGCGCTCCGATCGGTACTGGTAGCATTCACCGCGAACTCGAGAAGGTCAAATTTCCTGAGTTCTTTGGTACCCTGGATGACACAGCCACCGAGGCATGGTAGGAGAATATGGAAATGTGATTTTCACTTCACGAATATACCTCCAACATGAAGGTCTATATGGTGGTCTTTCAACTAAAGGGGAGTAGTCTTCTATGGTGGAAGATGCTCCTGCCACAATTGAACATGGTCGTCGAAGACGTGTCATGGGAATTGTTCGAGGAATGGTTCTGAGAGAGGTACCTATCAGAGGAATTCATTGAGCATAAAATCAAAGAGTTCAACACCTTGCGACAGGGCGGCCATACCGTGCCCGAGTACAAGGCCCATTTTATGGAGTTTCTTCGATATGCTCCACACCATAATACTGATAAAATTAAGGTCAACAGGTTCTTGTTTGGCTTTAATGTTAGCATACGTGAAAAGGTTAGGATTCTGATGCCTCAGACCTTGCATGATGTCATCTAGAAGGCCCTCATAATAGAGGAGAAGATTATTAGTGGGGGTAAGAGTAGGAATCTAGTGAGACCAATAGGACAGGTGTCATTTGGTGCACAACAACATCAGACACCAGCTAGACATACGCCAAGATATTGTGGCTTCTAGAGAGGATCCACTTTCACTACACTTCAACGACCAAAGCCTCAACAACGGACTCCTTACCGAGGACCACAACATCAGTAGAAACGTCAACCACAACAACAACCATTTAGGCCTATTTAGCAGAACATACCAGGATTTCATGCTGATGGGTCGTCGACTTCTACTTCGGGTACCAAGAGTACTGGACCGAAGAAGGGGTGTTGGACATGTGGGGAGCCACACTACCAATGCAAATTCCTAGTGGAGAGGACTAGATCATCTGTATCAGACCGACCCACTACCGTGGGAGATTTGGGCAAGGCCCATCGGATTCATGTAGTGGTGAATAACCGCCAGGTAGAGTACCAATCGACTGTGATCAAGACATCAGGTACCGTCGCTGACCAGACCCTTAGTATTTTGATAGATCCCGGTGCTACCAAGAGTTTCATTTTAGGTGCAGCGCTAAAAAGGATTAAGGTAAAGTTAGTCAAACATGATGAGTTTATCTTTGTAGAGATGGCTTTAGGAGACAAACGGAAGATTGGAGGGAAGGTTACCGGTTGTACCCTTAACCTAGGAGAGTTTTTCACTGGGGCCAACCTATACGTCACGATCTTAGGATCTTATGACATCGTTATTGGTATGGACTAGTTGGAATCGCATGAGGAAATACTCAACTGTAATACGAAATGGTTGAGCTTGGTCGATGATGAGAGACAGAGATGAGTGATTGTAGGTCGAAACCAGGGAGTTTCCATGAGGTTCATCTCTTCCTTGCAGCTACAGAAGAGCATGCATAAGGGATGTAAGCTTTATGCAGTCCTTGCATTAAATGAGAAGGGAATAACGGAAGGTCTAGAACACCTTCTGGTGTTGAGAGAGATCGTGGACATCTTCCTGGAGGAGTTACCTGGGATGCTTTCAGAGAGGGAATTGGAGTTTACCATAGACCTAAAAATGGGGACTGAACTGATAGCGAGAATGTATTATCGGATGTCAACCCTAGAGTTATAGGAGTTGAGAATGAAACTATAGGAGTTGTTGAACCTGGGAGTTATACGTCCAAGTGTGTCACCGTGGGGTGAACCTGTTATTTTCATATGAAAAAAGTATGGGTCATGGAGACTCTGCATTGACTACCGTCAATTGAATAAGGCAACGATCAAGAATCAATATCTGTTGCTGAGGATTGATGATCTGTTTGATTAGATGAAGGGTGCAATGGTGTTTTCAAATATCGACTTGAGATCAAGGTATCACAAGTTACAGATCAAGGAGGATGACATCCCTAATACCACCTTTAAGATGAGATTTGGACATTACGAGTTTACTATTTTACCGTTTGGACTGACAAACGCCCCAGGGGTATTTATGAGTTTGATGATTGTGGTGTTCCATGAGTATTTGGATAAGTTCATCCAAGTATTCATTGAAAATATTTTGATTTACTCTCGGATGATGGAGGAACATGACGTGAACTTATGCTTGGTACTACAATGTCTTCAAGAGAACAAATTGTATGGGAAATTGTCAAAATAATATTTTTACCAATCGAAGATTCACTACTTAGGGCATGTCATCTCCGACGAAGGTATCATCGTGGATCTAGAAAAGGTCTAGGCTATTAGGGAATGGCCTGCACCGATGAATGTCTTGGAAGTGCGTAGCTTCATAGGTTTTTCAGGATACTATCGACGGTTCGTCGAGGCATTTTCAAAGATAGAAAATATGATCACAGAGTTGCAGAATAAGAACCAGAAGTTTGTTTGGACCGAGAAATGCACGGAGGCATTTCGGAGGCTCAAGGAGATGTTGACAACATCACTGATACTAAAGGTCCCTAACATGGATGCGAACTTCTTGGTATGCAATGATGCATCCAAGGAAGGCTTAGGCGAAGTCTTTATGCAAGACGGTCGAGTGATCGCTTACATCTCGAGGAAATTGAGAAGGGATGAGGAGAATTATGCAGCACACGATTTGGAGTTGTTACCCATTGTTTATTCCTTGAGAGTTTGGAGACACTACCTTATTAGATGAAAATTTGAACTAAAAATGGACCATTGTGGACTACAACACATCTTTACGCAAAGCGACCTGAACATGCAACAACGACGTTGGTAAGAATTGCTTAGCGAGTATGATTTTAATATTACTTATGTAAAAGGAACAGTGAACCGAGTGGAATATGCATTGAGTCGGAGACCACACATCTTTTCTATGTTGCCTCTTCACACGAATCTATGTGAAAATATTGTAACTTTATAGTGCGACGATGACTGGTATAAAGAGGTCAAGTATTTTATTGGATAAAACACAATGATGGTACCAAGATTTGAAGGATTTACATTGGATGATGATGGACTATTGAGATTTAAAAGTAGAATTTACATACCACTGAACGATGAGTTGAGGAGTTTTATCCTAAACGAGGGTCATAGAGCAATGTACATGGCTCACCCAAGGGCCACGAAGATGAGGGCGGACCTTAAACCCTTATTCTTCTGGAAATGAATGAAGGAAGACATAGTTAGTTATGTGCCAGATGTCTAGAATGTCAGCAGGTGAAGGATGACCATAGACATCCAATAGGACTACTACAACCACATGCTATTTCAGAATCAAAATGGGAGGTCATTTCGATGGATTTCATTGTTGGATTTCCATCGACGACAAGGAGAGATGACTCAATTTTTGTGGTAGTCGACACTCTGACGAAGAGTGCTCATTTTATTCCTGTGCATATGACGTATCGAGAACCTGGCATAACTAGAGTTTTCATCAATGATATTGTGAGGCTGCATGGCATGCCTAAGAGGATTATATCTGATTGAGGATCAATGTTTACTGGACTTTTTTGGACTAGTTTCCAAGAGGCCTTGGGAAACCAAATTAACTTTAGTACTGTGTATCACCCTAAGACAGACAGACAGACTGAATGAACAAACCAAGTCTTGGAAGACATGTTGTGCATGTACGTGATGGACCAACAACAGTGTTGGGAAGAATTGTTGCCACTGGTAGAATTCACTTATAACAATAGTTACCAAAGCACCATTAAGATGGTGCCTTTTGAGTTTCTTTATGGGCGACCATGTCATACGCCTTTGAGTTGGGATCGGCTTGAGGATAGGGTCCTGGTGGGACTAGAAGTGATCCAAGAAATGGAATATTAATTGCAAACAATAAGACAAAGGATCAAAGAAGGCAGGATCGATAGAAGAGTTATGCTGATGCGCATCGTGTCGACCGTAGTTATGAAGTTGGCGATCCAGTATTATTGCGGGTAAAACCGCATAAGAGTTTGATCAAGTTTTGAAAGGGAGATAAAATCTCTCCTAGGTTTGTGGGACCTTTCAAGATTTTGGAGAGGAAGGGGCTTATGGCCTATCGACTAGCCTTGCTTGATTCTTTGAGGCGTATGCACAATGTTTTTCACGTATCTGTTTTGAGACATTATATTAGTGATCCTACACATGTTATTGGCATGAGTTCCTTTCATGTATCAAACAAGGGGGTGCTCACGGATAAGCCTATCCGCATCCCAGATCATCGCATTCGACACCTATGACGTCGAATAGTAGATCAGGTCAAGTTCAAGTGGGACAATTTTAGTCCATACTTGGCAACCTGGGAGGATGCATATGATATGCGCCAATAGTTTCCATTTTTATTTGATAGATAGACTTATGATACTGTGATACACATTATTTCGACACTTCTATACTATGAAACTTCAGGACGAAGTTTATACCAAGAGAGACTGTATGTAACATCCCACTATTGCGCGCACTGAGTGACTTATTCTTTGAGGACACTTGCTTGCAAGTGATCTAGATTATTATACTTTTGGGAATTTGATTATGATTATAAGGCATTATTGATATGGTGATATATTATTTTGTGTGTTTACATAGACAAGTGCTATTTACTGGGTTCTCTTGAGTGTGTGGGACTTTGGACATCGAAGATGCAGTGGCAACGATGAAACCCCTTGAACTCTGGATTGAGTCAGGGAGTGTACTATTGGGGTTTATTGTTGTTGATGTGACATATGTACATATGATTAGATGTTATGATGATTGATTATTATTGCTGACATGATTTGTTGATGATGTAGGCTGACGATAGCTTGTCAAACAGACTCACATATGGAGTACAAGGGTCACACACGATAACCAGAGAGTTTGGGGGAGAGGTGTGGACAACAACCTTGCCACAGCCTACTAGAACTCCAGTTGTGGCTCGAGCTATAGGTTAACGATTACCTAGTTCGAGAATACCCATGATGTTGTGAGGGCAGAATGCGACAGTCCCACATGATGATTCTAAGGGGCACACAATAAGGCAGAGGCCTTATTCCTTAGAGGCCCTTAGTATTTCACAAGATCACCTGGAGAAGTACTGACTCCAGGGGTTTTTGATGTCTACCAAGTCAGTCAAGGGACGAGTGGCACCCTTGGAGAACGTAGTGCATCCTGAAGGGCACATCGTGCAAGGAAAATATAAAGAGACGAGTGGCACCCTTGGAGCACGTAGTGCGTCCTGAAGGGCATGTCGCGCAAGGAAAACATAAAAATTTGAGTGGCACCCTTGGAGCACCTAGTGCATCCTGAAGGGCACATCGCGATTTCAACAGGTAAGTGAATAAATCTAGTCAGCCTTAAGATGAATGACGTGATAAGTAAGATTTAAAAAAAAATCTCCCGAATAAAAATGTCGCCCAACCTAGGAAATTAAAATCTAGGTCTAAGTGATACTTGTGGTAAAAAATAATAATAATCATAATTAAACATGTGACGAGAAGGGGGTAACAAATTCAATTAATTTATTAAAATCAAATTACTTTGGGGGATAAATTTAAAAAAAAGGAAATGATTGTTTTTCTACATATGCTAATTAAATTTTATTAATTAAAAAGAGAAAGAGGTGGTTTTTCTACAGTTGCTAATTTGAGCTTTAGATAAAAAGGGAAAAGAGGGAAATTGAAAATAAATAGGAAACTAAGAGAAAAAGAGGAAACATAAAGAAAAAGGGAAACGTAAGGAAAAAGTTGAATGACTAACTTAGTAAGGAATGTTGCCTTTAAGAACCTTCTAATTATGAACTCAAATAGGAATTTAGTAAGGGCATAATTCATTTAAAATGTGTAAGGGAATATGGGGACACCAAGGAGCGATTTTAGGAATTATTTTAGGTGGGTGAGGGAAATAGGAGTAATTAAATAATTAATGAAATTAATTTATGGTGCAACTAGGGGGGATGTGTACGGGGGAGGTTTTTTCGGAATTAAATTAATGAAAAATAAATTAAATGGGAATTTGGGAAAGAAAACACTTAGAAACTCTATAAAAAGGATGGAGGAGGAGGAGTATGGATGGGATCTTTTATGCGTAACGTTACGCTGCATAATGTTTTTCTTGACTGACTTATCTTGTGGGAGTTGGGATACCCATCTTGGGTAACGAGTGGTAGCTCGACCTTGCGAGGCGAGCTGGGTGCTAGCTGTTCTTTGGTTTATTTTGCATGGCCCCTTTGTGGCTCGAGGGAATCAAGGTTAAGAAGAGTACCCCTAGCGTTGGATGGGAGGTACCGGTGAAGTCACATCGGTCAACAAGCGGGAGCTGGACGAAGTGCGTGGGACAATGACTCAAAGCTGTCACCTTGGGCTATGGTACACATGAATTTATTTTGAATGGTAGATTAATATTATTCTTTTTCTTTTATTACTGCACTTCTATTGTGTAAATAAATTTGTTTTACTCACCATTTTTAATCGAGAACTTAAAGTCATTATAGCTTTACGCTCGCTGCATTGAATCGATTTCCTTGGCAAACTAATCCCTGATTGCTATGAATGTTCAATTTTGTTTTATTGATTATTATGAAGATATTGTGCTTTACCTCCCATCCTTATCCCTATATCATCAGTCCATGCCTGAGCAGTCGGCCATGAGCCAAATCGACGGTGGTCACTTCGGTGTTTATAGACCTATAGATTCTAATGCCCTGCTTTTTTGTGCATGGATGATGAGCGAAGGATATTTTTTGCCCAACCATATACCTTACTTATCCCTGTGTTGATTGATTCTTGGTTGAATGATTCTCCTTGCGTCTTCCTTGTGAACTGATGAAGGAGAATTGTTGGCGAGCGCGTAGAGGTAGGACCACTCTACACATGGGAGTTCTTCCAGAACCTCAACGCTGACAGTCCAGCAGGTTTTTCGAGGCACGCCTGAACTCAGTGACAAAAAAACTTTGAGACACGCTTGAACGTCGGATCTGGATTGAGACTAGTCTAATATAGCCAGTAGATTAATTTTTAGAGTAGATAAGTAGGAAGGGGAAACCCTAAAAGTCCCTGTGAGTTAAATAGAGGTTTTGTACGCCTAGAGAGGGTTAGTTGCAATATAGAGGGAAGTTAGTTGCAAGAGATGTGCAAGTTGGCAGAAGATTTGAAGCTTTCCAAGATGTTGTAATTTGAATAGGTTTTGTATCCATTTTCATTTGTAAATATAACATAGAATAATTGATTCAATGCAGGTGTGAACATTGTTTTGCAATTCCCTGTTATTGTGTTTTTATGAATGAGTGAATCTCGTTATGGGTTGATGGAACTGTAAATGTTAAGTTTTCAGTTTCAATTGTTTATCTTCATTTGAAGCTCCACAAGGTGTGCATTGAACCAAAGGAGAATGCCAAGAGATCGAGAGGAATTTATCTGTAAGAAATACCTTGGATATTAGATATCGATATCCCTTAGACACAAGGAGTGCACGGGAAATCGAAGTCGACAAAAGAAAAATCTCAGGAGGAGTAACACGTCAGATAAGTGTTAGCGAGATCTAGGAATCCCAAATATCAGGAGTGGTGAAGGTTGAAACCTTCAGAGACTTAGAAAATATTCTAAATCTGAAAGATCAAAGTTCAGGAGAGTTGGTGCCAAGAGATTTGGCCAGGGTTAGTTGAGGACCTGAATGGACGATGGAGAGCCTTTGAGGAGGAAGTGTCGATAGTCGTAAGTCATTGGATCAAGTGAATACGTGTGGAGGATAACGATGAGAGTTATTCAACTCTCAAATATCAAGAGGGATAAGAGTCATTGATCTAGGACAGATCTGGACTGTTGGTCCATTTCGTGAAATCGGGTATCGAGAGTTGGGAGGACAGAAGTCCTTGACTTCCAAAACATTGAATCACAAAATTGCGAAAGGATCTGGACCATTAGACCTTGAGGTCTGAGGACCGTCGATTTATCTTGTGAATCAGGTATCGAGAGTTGGGAGGACAAAATTCCTTGACTTCCAAAATGACGAATCATGAAATTCCAAAATATTTGGGAGCTAGGACCCAGTTCCTAGTGAAAGGTCATGTCGGGTGCATAGGAGCAAGGGCTAGTGCTTGCTAGGCCCATAGCCAGGTTTCAGGGTTTTGGGACTCGGAGGAGTCAAACACCTTGCATCACAAAGTACCGACATTGAGAATCGTGATGCACCTTTATGATAGAGACTATGGTCATGAGTGTGTGGTCACACGCGCAGAGGAAGGGGAGGAGCTAACCTCCGTTAGCCCTCATTGGGTTTTTGGGACTCGGAGGAGTCGAGGAGTTGTTGCACCGAAAACCTCAAAGTCGTGAATCGTGACGTGCCTTTTGGGCTAAGCCCATGGTCATTCCTGTGGTCACGTGGAGTGGAGGTGCGCACCTAGTGATGGTTTGCATGAGCGAAACCCAGACAAGGACTTGTGGGTTTAGTGTCAAAGGTTCCAGTTCAGAACCAGGAGAGCCATTTCAGCTCCTGAGTCAAATATCCCGACCAAGAGGTCACGTATACCTTAGGAGAGATAGGGGGCCTGCATCAGGTGGTATTAGAGAATAATTTATTCGTCTGTATACTTCAGGTGAATGAAAAAGAGAAAAGGAGGATACAAAGAAATTGAATTTGTACTCTGTGTGTGATAGACAGTCAACATAATACCGCTAAGGAGACGAGGAGAGGCACCTTTAGCCAACCGTGCTGTAGAGAGGGATATGCGAGAACTTAGCACAATATTGGAGACAATGGAAGCAGTGCAGAGAAGAGAACCTGATGTTTGAGACATCAATGATGCAGAAAGTGAAGAGGTTGAAGTTGAAGAAGATGCAAGAGAAGATGTTGTCGAAGAACGCTTATTGAGAGTAGTTGCTAGATTGGGAGGAAGAGCTAAGATAGAGGTTCCCATGTATGAGGGAAATCTAGATGCTGAAGAACTGTTGGATTGGATAAGATCCATGGAAAAACATTTCGACTATGAAGACATCGATGAAGAGAAGAAGGTGAAACAACCAGTCACCAGGCTAAAAGGACATGCAACACTGTGGTGGGACGAACTGTAGGTTGAGAGGAGAAGTAAAGGAAAACAAGGGATAAAGAGTTGGTGTTATCACTGAAATTTCGTCCGCACAGGGCAACAAGAACTCCGCATCGTCAGCACAGAAAAATAGTCATTCATGGCACAAGGATTACTCCCACAGCACAGCAAAAGGGTCAAAACTATACAAAATGGCCAAAAAATTACAAAGCGCTTTGCACCCACTAGGCAAGCGCGCGCGCGCAACATCTTCGTACCTGGAGCGCATATGCGCGGCTGTGGGGTAAAAAACCCGCGCGCCTGCCAAACGGCGCATTTATGAAACTGGTCGGCCTCCCAACCACTAATGGATCGGCTCCCAATTCGATTTGAGACCAAATCCGAGCTCAATCTGCGTGGGGAGGCTGGTCAAAGACCTAATTGTGCCCTAAAGAGCCCCTTTTCACATTCAAAAGAGGTTGCATAATAACCCAATGCTTGGCTATAAAAAGCCATGAATGACCATCATTTCTTCAA
>SNQJ01S0308693.1:0-10041 GCA_010110895.2 Picea sitchensis
TTGTTCACAAACCCAGGGAAACAATTCTCATTGCTTCTCTACACCAAGAGAACTTCATAGCACTCACAGACTTGGTCAAAGAGTCTACTAGGTTTTCCAACGTGTCTACTTTCTCCAGCAACACCTTTTTTCTTTCCACCATGCCTCTAACGAAATGGTATTGTACATCAATATGCTTAGCCTTGGAATGATAAGTAGGGTTCTTTGCCATAAATATCGTGCTTTGACTGTCACAACTTATCTTCATATCTCTTAGCTCAAACCTGATTCCTAAAAACAGTCGTTGTAGCCATACTTCTTCTTTTCTTCCATGATAGGTTGTCATGTATTTAGCTTGTTTTGTTGGCAAGCCTACGACCACTTATCTCTTACTCATTTAGTTGATTTCTCCACCAAAAATATTGAACACATATACATTGGTCGACCATCGTTGATCTGGATCTCCGACCCAGTCGGCACCGACAAATCCATGTACATATACTTCACTTTCATTTCCAAGCTTCCCTTCGTAGCATATAACACAGTATTTTTTGCCACACAAATACCTAAATACTCTCTTGACAGTTGTCCAGTGCTCCTTTCCAGTTGTCAACATGTATCTTCTCAACACTCCTACTGCATGGGCAATGTTTGGTTGAGTGCAGAACATCGCATACATTAGACTACCAACAACACTTGCATAGAGGACACATGCCATATCCTTTATTTCTTTGCATGTCTTTGGACACTATTCAACAGTTAGCCTTGCTCCCATAGGAATTGGCACCTTTACAGGTTTGCAATCCTACAGGTTGAAATGTTTCAAAACAATTTCAATATACTTCTTTTGATCCAACTAGATCTTTCAGTTTCCCAATCTCTCTTGATCTCCATTCCCAAAATGAAGTTCGTTGCACCGAGATATTCAATTTCTATCTTGGAGGATAGTTTCTTCTTCACCTCCTTTATTGTGTCCATGTTATTTCCAATTAGCAACATGCCATCCACATACAATGCTACATATATGAAATTCCCACCTTCTTCTTTGGAATATATGCAATGATCAGCTTTACTTCTCACAAATCCCAAAATAAGGATGTATGTGTCGAAATTTTGGTACTAAATCCTTGGTGATTTATATATACCATAAATGGATCTTTTCAATTTGCACACTAAATATTTATAGCCCCTTACTACAAATCCTTCAGGATATTTCATGGAGATTTCTTCTTCTAGGTCCCCATGTAGGAATGTTTTCTTCACATCCATATTTTCTATTTCCAAATCAAATGTTGCAGCCAGAGACATTGGTACTATAATGGAAGTTAATTTTGCAACAGGTGAAAAAATTTCACCGAAGTCAACTCCTTCGAATTGGGAATATCCTTTTGCTACAAATCAAGCTTTGAATTTATTGACTTTACCTGTTGCATTAATATTTTTCTTGAACACCCACTTGCCACCGATGGGCTTTCTTCCACTAGGTAATTCGACCAAATCCCATGTCTCATTCTTATGCAAGGATTCCATTTCCTCAATCATGGCATCCTTCCAGAGTCTACCCTCTACAGAGTCGACTGCCTCCCTGACTGACTTGGGCTCCTCGTCAATGGAAGTTAACATAAATTTGGAATGAAATTCGGGCACACTATACCTTTCGACCAGTTTTCTTACTTGTTCAAACATCCTTTCAACCGAGGTCATTTGTTCCACCTCTTCATCTTATTCATTCGACTCATCTTAATCATCTTCTTCTTCGTTTCTTAGTTCAAACCTCACCTTCTCTGGATTATTATATATTTGAAACTCTTCAGACTAGGACTTCCTTATGACTTCTCTAAATACCACATCTCAATTTTACATTATTTTCCTTGTTTCATGATCCCATATCTTATATCCTTTCATTCCTTCTTTGTATCTAATGAAAACACACTTGACTACCTTCTTGTCCAACTTGCTCCTCTTTTCCTTGCGAACATGCACAAATGCATCACAACCAAACACTTTGAGATGTTAAAGAGAAGGCTTCATACCGAACCACACCTCATGTGGAGTCGTGTTGACTAGAGCCAACGAAGAAGACATATATTTACCAAATATTTTGCAGTGTCGACTGCCTCTGCCCAGAATTCTTGTGTGAGCCCAGCACCACTGATCATGCTCCTTGCCTTGTACATCAATGTTCTATTCATTCTCTTAGCAACCCCATTTTTTGTGGGGTATATGGTGTGGTATCTTAGCATGCTATGCCACACTACTTGCATAACTACTCAAAATCCTTTCCATATAATTCACCACCATTGTCAGTTCTCAACACCTTAATCTTCTTATCTATCTAGTTTTTCACATGAGACTTAAAATATTTGAATTTATCAAAAACCTTTGATTTCTTCCTCAAGAAATATATCCATGTCTTCCTAGAAAAATCATATATGAAGGAGACTTAATACAAGTATCCACCAAGTGAAGGCACTGAAAGATGGCCAAACACATCACTATGAACCAATTCTATAATCGTGTTTTCCCTAGTCGCTCTAGATGGGAACCTCACCCAAATTTGTTTTCCATATATGAAATTTTTACAAAAGTAGACTTCTAAATTACATTCAGGAAAATATTTGACCATACCTTTGTTATGCATAGCTAAAATACAGTTTTCTCCAATGTGTCCCATCCTCTCATGTCATAGCATGGTCGGGTCGACTTAGCGAAGACTTGTCGAGTCGGTTTGAATCAACTCAACCCGAGTCGAGTCGAGTGGAGTCGAAGTTGAGTCGACTTCAAGAAAAATGATGTTGTTACATCCATTCAAGTCAACATCCCCTAAAAAATTGTATACGGTTCCAATGCAAACTCCTTTCATTAATATCATTGCACCTTTGCCATTTTGCACATATCCTTATAAAATAGAGTGTGAACTCTTGCATCACTCATCTTGCTGACATATATTTGGTTTATTTCTAAAACTGGGATATGTAGCACACTTGGAAGGGTTCTACTCCTCCCATATTGTAGTATCAGTCAAACTCTTCCCCGTCCGACAATTTTGGTTGTCGATTCATCCCCCAAGAACACATCTCCTCCTTCATATCATTCATATTCGCAGAACAATTCCCTATGTGGTGTCATATGATAGGATGCTCTTGAGTCAATCAACCAAACATATTCATATAATTGTGTATTGGTTGACGTATATTGATCCGAATGTGTATTGGTCGACGCATATTGATCCTATTGTGTACTAGTCGATGCCAGATACACATCACCTCATTTATCTAGAGTAGTATTTCTCTCAATCCATTGTTTCTCATCAGATCTTGTACTGAATGACATTTCCTTCAAATTGTAGTCCCTTTTATAATTCCAAGCTTTACCACATTTCCAGCATCTTCTCATCGACTGAACAAGGGATTTAGATCTACCCTTTGACTTAGAATTTATACTAGATATTTTTTCTCTATCTCTGTCGATTAGTCGACCTCTCACCACTAGAGCATATTTGGTCAATCCTTCCATGCTCTTCCTTCTCATTTATTTTGACAGTAGATATGCAACCATGTCTTCTAGTGCTAATGTGGTTGAATTAATCCCTATATACATAACTAAGTTATCTCGGAAGTCTGGAAAAGAACATAATAGGATAATACATTTATCCTACTTAGTGATTTTAATATCCATAGAAGATAATTGGTATATTATGGTATTAAAGGAATTTAATTATAGATTACTAAACTTCCCTCACTCATCCTTATAAGATACAATTTCTTTCTAAGGAATAGCTTATTTACCAGGGATTTAGACTGGTACAAGATTCCCAACTTGTCCCATAGTTTCTTGGCTAAGTCTTCACCTGATACATTCAGCAACATCGAATATGCATGGCAAAGTTGAATGATCATACTCCTTGCCCTTATCTCAAGTTTCTCCCATTCTTCCCTTGAAATACATGTCGGAATGGTGCCTAGAAAGACTGCTTCCCATTGTTCTCGATCTACAAGGAGATATTCAATTTCAAGCTTCCAAAGCTCAAAATTCTGACTATTGAATTTTTCGACCTCTATTCTCGAGCTACTTGCCATTATTTAAGCACAAATTTAAAGTTCTTTAACTTACGACTCGTATTAGGCATAGGGTTTAGCTCATATCCAAGGTTGTTAAACCAATCTCTAATACCACATGTTAGGAAATTATACTTCCGCGCTAAACCTAACAAAAGAGAGGGAGACAGATTTAAGCTAGAAAACAAATGATAGATCAAACACACAGTACACAGAGATTTTACCATGGAAACCCAAATGGGAAAAAGAGCATTCCTTGAGTGTGTTACTCTCTTGTTTTCTTATTCATTCAAAATAAAATATTACATGCCTAACCTTGGTCTACACCTAAGACACAATCGACATCATACCTTCTTGGTTTACACAAGAACAACCCTATATCCAATTTGTCTTACATCTACATGACCAAATACCTACGACTAATTATTAGCATCGAGATCATTAATGATTATCTTATACATTATTATAACAAGCCTTATTCATAGGATTTACAATAGGAAAAACCCTAAATAAAGACACCCAAAAAATTGTTACATATCCACACAGATCATTGGCTACAAATCATGTGAATCTCAAGATTTTGTTACAATCAACTTCTAGTCGGATTACCAATCAACCTTCATTTAGTTTTTAGTCGTTTGACCTATTGTCGATTAACCTCTTCGACTTTTTGTCGATCACTTTGACTTCGACTTTTCCCGGTCAATCCACCTCAACCTTCGACTTTCACTCCCAATCGATCCATCTCGACTATAATTTCACTACAAAAATATAACAACCCAACAATTAGGAGGGGTATCACCACGTGTACCAACTTCTACTTTCCGCGTGGCTCTTTGGTTAGCATTTATTCTTTTTTTCAAAAGGGCATAAATTTCACATCCGAAGCATGTTTTCAAACGGCCTATTTTTTTGATATCTTTCCATATAGACCATTAGTTTCATCTTTTTATGCATATTCTAATATGGAATATCCTAGTGATATTTTTCTTACCATCAACAAATACTTCCAATGGATATACCATATGGAGGGGTTATTAAGAAGTAAAGGATTGTATTGGATTACCTTGGGTAAAGTAGAAGAACCCACTGATGATGAAAAGTATGCCAAATGGATTAATACGACTCACAAATCCCATGGAATAATAAGAAAGTCCTTCTCTCTTTATTTAAGGTTTCACCTTAAAGGACTTGATCCCCCAATAAATCTTCGGAAGAGCTTGAAGTTGTGTTTGGTAAACACAATATTATCCGAGCTCACTAGTTCGAGAATCAGTTAATGACTTTAAGTCCAAATGATTTTCCTTCCATTGAATATTACTTATCTAAGTTCAAAACACTTAGAATTTATGTTGGGTGGGTGTTATATTATTTGCATGTGTGTGGGGGGATGTGTCATATTTTAGTGTTTTTCGTTATTTTTAGCATTTTTCTAAATTAATCATGGATTAATGGATTAGGGTTTTAGTAGTTGTGGAATACCTAAAATTTTGTATATATTGTATTGTGAATGGTGAAATTATTACAATGAAGAGTTGAGAGGTGTGGCACCAAGGAAGGATAGTTTTCTCTTGATTAAGAGTTTCTAGTGTAAATCTTTGTGTACAATGTGTATGAGACATAGATTAATTTATGTTTTGCTTAAGAATGTGTATGCATCTCTTTACTTCACAAGTTTAAAACTTACATATGGTATCAGAGCATGTTTTTGGCTTCAGTGGGATGCCTTTGTTGTTGAGGGTTTGGCTCAGTCTTGATAGATCAATTTTATCTAGGGTCTATCATAAACCTAGGTTCAGTGGGATCTTGGCAGTGGTGATTTGTGTGTTGAAAGAGAATGGCGAGAAATTCTAGAATCGGGATTGAGAATTTCAACAGTCAAAACATTGAGCTATGGAAGCTCGGGATGGAGGACCTTCTTGTAGACAAAGAAAAATGGATCGATGTGGATCATGTTACACAACCTATTGGTACACAGTCTACTAGTACACAAACTACTAGTACACAATCTATTGGTACACAAACTACTAGTACTCAATCTATTGGTATGTCGAAAGAATATTGAGGAGAAGTTGGATAGAAGAGAAAAGAGTACAATTAGAATCTACCTAGAACATTTGGTGTTACTGAATGTATCAGGAGAACCTATGGCGAAGGAACTATGGAAAAATTTGGGGAATATGTATCAGTTGAAGTCCCTGGTAAACAAGTTGTTTATTTGAAAGAAGTTGCATCATATTAGGATGGAAGATGGAGATTTTGTGACAGATCATATAAATGCCTTCAATACTCTGGTAATTAAACTTGGCTTTGTTAATATTATGCTTGCAGAATAAGATAAGTGTATTACTTTGTTATGTTATTTGTCAAACTCTTTGGATAATCTAATAGAAATTGGTAGTACCACTCAATATACATTGAAGTATGAGGATGTAGTGAAGGGAGAGAAAGAGTTGGTTTGTAAGCTAAAGAAGTCACTATATGGTCTAAAGAAATCACCTAGGATATGGTACCAAAAGTTTGACACATACATCCTTGGACTGGGATTTGTGAGAAGTAGGGTTGATCATTGTGTATATTCCAAGCAGGTTAGTAATCACTTCATTTATTTAGTGTTGTATGTCGATGACATGTTGTTGGTAGAAAATAACATGGATGTTATCAAGGAGTTGAAATCATATCTATCCTCCAAATTTGACATGAAGTATCTCGGTAATGATAAATTCATTATGGGAATGGAGATTAAAAGATATCGTTCAAATAGGAAACTCTGGTTGAATCAAAGAAAATATGTTAAGATGATATTACAGAGGTTTAATATGCAAGAAAGTAAACTAGTCAAGGTTCATATTCATGTGGGTGTAAATTTATCTGCAAATCAGTGTTCCAAGACACGAGAAGAGGAAGATAGCATGTCATGTGTTCCATATGCTAGTGTGGTTGGCATATTGATGTATGCAATGGTCTATACTAGTCTGGATATTGCACATGTAGTGGGAGTTTTGAGTAGGTATATGTCAAAACCAGACAAGGAGCATTGGACAACAATAAAGAGGGTTTTCAGGTATTTGAGTGGCTTTCTAGGTATGGATTGTGCTACCAACAAAGATTTGGATTGGACAGATTGTTGGACATACATGGGTTTGTTGATGAAAACTGGGTTGGAGATATGGATCGTAGAATATCTACAAGTGGGTATGTGTTTAACCTATTTGGATGAGAAATCAGTTGGATGAGAAAAAGACAAGTTGTAGTGGCACTCTCAACTACATAAGTTGAATACATGGTAGCCACTCATGCATGCAAGGAAGCAGTATGGTTACAAAGATTGTGTTCAGGTATTGGGTTGGTACAACAATCCATAAGATTAGATTGTGATAGTTAAAGTGAAATCTTCTTGGAAAATAACATATATTATCATTCAAAGACAAATCATATTGATGTCCAATATCACTTTTTGAGAGACATGGTTGAAGACAAGAAGTTATTGATGGAGAAGGTTGACACTTTGAAGAATGGTGCAAATTCATTGACAAATTCTATGAGCATCAAGAATTTCTCCTGGTGTAGAGAAACAATGGGCATTATTTCCCTGGATTGTTGACTATGTAATCATGTGACCCCTTGTATGCAAAGAAAACAACAAGTGGGATAATGTTGGGTAGGTGTTATATTATTTTCATGTGTGTGGGGGGGTGCATCAAATTCTATTGTTTTTCACTATTTTTAGTGGTTTCCTAAATTAATCCTGGATTAAGGGATTAGGTTTTTGGTAGCTGCAGAATACCTAAAACTTTGTATATATTGTATTGTGAATGGTAACATTATTACAATGAAGAGTTGAGAGGTGTGGCACCAAGGAAGGATGGTTTTCTCTTGGTTAAGGGTTTACAACGAAATCTTTGTGTACTATGTGTATGAGCCATTGATTAATTTATATTTTCCTTAAGAATCTATATGCATTGCTCTACTTCACAGGTTTAAAACTAACACTTTTTTGTATCGAATGCCAACTAGATCTGTCAGAAGATAGATTCATATATGTTATTCTTACCAATATTGGTAGTGCATATTTTTTTTGTATCTACCTTTTATGCCACCAGAGAAGATCTAGGGAGTGCTTATAAAAAAACCCTCTCTTGATTCCTTTTGTGATGCTTTGATTCGAGAGAATTATAATCTTCTACAACTTGGATTGATTAGCACTGCAGGTACCTCCAACAAATCCTTAGTATTCCAACAGAAAGATAAATCGAAGAATCCCAAGAAGCAACATCCTCACCACAACAACAAGCAAAACAAGGGTCCCAAACCCTCTCATCCATCTTCCGCTCCTAATGGTGACAAAGGAGAAAAATCTAAAAGTAAGAAGACTGACAAACATTGCAATTTTTGTGGGAAATATGGTCATAGTGAGTCCAAATGTTTTAAGAAGATGAAAACTTTAGAAGCAGTGATGAAGAAGCACAACATCAGTATTGATTCAATTCTTCTTCTTTTTCTTCTTCTCGTGGACATGCACTTTCTTCTTCTAGTTTCTCCTTCAATGAAACTTCTACGTCTTCTTCTGATGACTGGTTTATTGATTTTGGAGCTCTTAATGAATGTAACACTAAGAAAATATTTGTTGTTGATGATAGATCTCTTAGTGTTGTAGAGTTTGAAACAACTTAGGTATATGTGTTCCAAGTCTTTCCTGCAACCCTCTATCAGTATATCAAATCACTCATTCAGGTGAAGATAAAACTGTATAAATTTCACCTCACCAATTTGTAATGAGGGATCTAAATGATTCTAAGCATGTTCTTGCAACTATAATTGCAGATGATACTACCAGGTTGTACAAGTTTGAAAATTTTGGGTCATCATATTTTCCATCAATTTTTGTTGCTCATAGAAATGACTTGAGCAAACTTTGGCATGAGCGGTTTGGTCATCTAAACTATTGCTCATTGCAAAAATTATGTAATCAACAGATGGTGGTTGGTATTCCTTTTGTTTCATGCAAAGATGGTGTTTGTGTCAGTTGTGTCCTCAGAAAACATCATCGGGACAATTTTGAAAAACGTGTCTCTTAGCACGCCTCAGCCCCTTTATAGCTTGTTCACAGTGACTTGTGTGGTCCACTTTATTCTCCTTCTTTTTCTAGGTGAAAATATTTCTTAAATTTCATTAATGAATTTTCCATATTCACTTGGGTTTACTTCTTAAAAATTAAGAGTGAAGTTTTTGACAAGTTCTTGGCCTACAAGGCCCTTGTAGAAAACAAATCTGGACATCAACTTCAAAGGTTAAGAACAGATAATGGAGGAAAATATGTGAACAATCAATTTACAAGTTACTACATTGCACAGGGCATCCAAATGCAACACATTGTTCCATATACACCACAATAAAATGGTGTTGCTGAGAGAAAGAACCGCACATTAAAAGAAATGGCTAATTGTATGATCCAATCGAAGGGATTAAGTATAAACTTTTAGGTGGAAGCCATTAACTGTGAAAATTACATAATAAATTGCACTACCACAAAGGCTCTTAAAAATATAACACCAGAAGAATCATGGACTAAACTTAAGCCATATGCAAGTGACTTTCGTGTATTTGGTAGTGTAGCATGGGCTCACATTCTTGATGAGAAAAGGAAAGCATCGCAGCCTACAAGTGATAAGTGTATATGTGTTGGTTATTTTGAATATGTCAAATGTTACAGAGTTATTCAACCACATTGTAATGAAATTATTATTAGAAGAGATATTAAATTTGATGAAAATCTATTGGCCTGCGAGGCTAATTTGTCATTGTTTCCTTCTTCGACCTACGAGACATATTCGAAATGTGTGCCTTCTTTTGTTCCTATTATGGTTTCTTCTTCTTTAGATGATGATAGTGAGGATGAAAATCCACCTACCTCTTCTCACATTCCTCTAGATGAGTCCATTGAACATGAACTTGCATCACCACCACCACTTCATAGATGGGTCCATTCAACACGAGAAACAAC
>SNQJ01S0308694.1:0-10041 GCA_010110895.2 Picea sitchensis
TACAAGCAATTTGAAGATTCCCGATTCTGTCATGACTGTGTTGCAAGTTTGTTTCGTCATGTTCTTTGTTTCTTTTCATTTTTCTCTACATAATTGACGTGTATCACTGTAATTTAGTACGACCACTACTATGGTGAAAGGTTCGCATATTTTTCTGTAATTGTCTCTTGTCTTTCCTCTGCACCAACTATTAGCGGGTGTAAGACCAATTTACACTTACAGAATTTTATGTTTGTTTACACTAGGTCAATTATGTTTATGTCAATTGCTTCTTCTGTGTATACGTGAGTTTTCCATTGATAGGAACTTCGCGTCATCTATAGCTTAATGTTTTCTCCCATCTCATGTTATTTTTATCGGAAACAACACAGTTACAGGAAAGGGCCTTCAATTTGCATTCTTATTTCATTTTTTCATGCAAAGTTTTCTCTTTATTTTGTCCGAATTGAAACAACAAAATACAATCTTTTTCGTTAATTTATTTCCATATTGGTACTGTTCCTCAAATGATTGTCTCTACAGTAACTCAGCCTAATATTCCGCCCGGATTATCTAACCAAATTCATATCGCCTTAAATCTCTTCGACACAATCCTTAAGACTGCGACCACCCGGGAAGAATTAGAACGTTCATGGACAACCATTGAACAAGATATTACTACCCAGGAACAGTTGGAAGCTAGACATCGAGAATGTAGAAACCTTCATTAGTTTCCTACACCGAAGGTGACTTTATCTTCATATACATCTTTTACACTCTTTCGGATGCCTTGACACTGTACTCCAAGCCTTAGTATAGACTCAGGAACAACAGGCTCAACGACTCCCAACAGATTTACCACTAGCCACTCCTGAGCTGAGACCACGATGCTGCGAGACTGAGTCTCTATTTTGTCAATGATCGAGAATGAAGGTTACTCTCCTTCTTCTCCGCTATCACTCACTCTGTATTTTTCCAGAGTTCTCTTCCTTCTTCTCTTTTCCTTGCATGTCCCCCGTGATCGCACACTCTTCCTACCTTTTTCTCCTTTCAGCGAGGTTGTGTGTGGCATGACCTTCCTCGTGGTGGTCAGGTCTGAGGAATCTATGGATGGGCGGTTCACCCCCATCCCTCATTACTCATGAGGAGCCCTTTACCTACCAACCTGACGAGTCATTTAATTCGGGGCCAGTGAGCCGCTCTTGGTTCTCCGGGCCAGTGAAGTCCAAATACGGTATTGGTTTCGGTGGAAGTTAACGCCACCTTTCCAGTTTCCTTCCACCACCTTTCTCCAGCCATCGTGGTCTCTTTTTCAGCACACACCCCCCCGTCTCAGTAGTCCTGCAATATATATATATATATATATTCATAATATTATTCACATCCATCGACCTTTTTCACAAGGTCGATTCACATCACACATTCACATTTATGAGTTTTCCACAATACTTGGCCAGTATAGTTATTTTTACAGACTGGGGGAAATAGGGTGTTACAATCGTGCCAACCAATAATCAGTGCCCTATTTATTATCTTTTGTGGAAAGTACTGCGTATATGTTCCCTGCAAAAAATGGAGTGCCAAAATGTTAGTCCACTAAATGACCAAAGCATAAAACATTGATGCTAGTTATTAAAAATTTAATAGAAGGATTCAATGAACCTAGTAGTAAGAGATATGAGACATTGTCATAATTTGTTGAAACACTTGATTGGTCCGTTTCCAATTGGGATAATTCCATAGTTATACGTTGACCAATGGGGAGTGATACACAATCCCATCTATCAACCCAGTCTATTAATTCACAATCATCCCATTCGTTACTACTACATGGACCACATAAGCAAAAGAGTTTTCTTGTTCATATTTCAACTATTGCATTGTCTGATGTTCTAACTTAATGAAATCCATGGGTTCCATGGATTTTTTTTCATCCATACCACTATGATCGATATACATCGACCACCTACCAAAAATATATATGTAAATGTCCTTTCCTGTGTGATTGGCCTTCACGGGTTCTGTTGACAGGTGTAAATGACACACCGTCAATTGGAAGGTCAAATCCGGACCGGGGTTGTCTAATTAACCCAAGTTGTTTGGAATGAAATGACAAGACGAGTTTAATGGCTCCATTGGCCAACTAAAGTCCTAAAAATAATAAAATAAATAAACTAATATAAGGCTATGATACTAAGAATATTAAGTTTACTAATCACAAGTGTTCAAATATAAACATGAATATGTACAAATGATTATAAAGAATCCATATACATCTTGCAAGGTTTACTTGAAATCTTGCGAAATGGATGTTCTTAGAAGTGTTTCTAAAAGAGATAAAGAAAGCACATACATTTTTTTGTTTTCTTTTTGAAAGTATAAAGATTGAAAACTAATAAATACTAAGAAAATACAACTGAAACAACGATACATAAACAATCAAAGCTAATTCATGTAATCATTATTTCATTAATAAATAATTTAACTGAATAACACACATACTAACTTGTAACTAATTGATTAAACTGAGTTTATCTTCCTGTGTTGTTTGATCTCCTACTTGTCCTGCATGTAAGGGAAACCTGTGACAGAACAATACTAGTACTTCTAGAATAAATTCCAAGAAGTGTTTGATGTGTTGGAGCGAGAATATAACAACATAACGATAACTGTAAAAATATTGCGATCTTATGAAAATCAATAACCTAGAATGAAAGGAAACTCAATTCAAAGTATTAATATTATACATCATTTAATATCTAGAATAAATCAATAATAATCAAATGACAGATTGATCACAGATACAAAATGGAATAACAAATTATGGAGAACATATAAATACTTAACAATGTGAGACACCATATGCTGACAAGGCTAAAGATGCATCCAACATAATAATATCTCATAAGACTAAGGTAAAAGAGGAACACAATGGAATAAGAATCATAGAGGTCTAAAGCAAATGGTGAGTTGCTTCCCCATATTAGTTCTCAAAATCACATATCCATAATGTATTCTAGCAAAAGTTCTTCTTCACTACTGACAACAATCACTATTTAAACTAGTCTTGGATTAATAAACTATTATCATGAAAGATAGAGTGTAATCTCCAAAAATTAGATTGTTTTACAAAAATAGTACAATAGGAAACTATTCATGTAGGAGCTTGTTTATCAAAATTTATTACATAATGACAAATTTTTATCAAACAAAAAGAAACCAGTAAACTATAGAACGCATAATCCAAGATGGCTTATCCTTGTGAATAGCACCATAATTATTATTTTCCTGTAGATGCCAAAACGAAATTGATATTTAGAAAATAATACAAACTAATATTTAGAAATAGACTGGCTACATAATCGTGAGATTATGTAGCTAGTCTTATATTAACAAAGAAAATCAAAACAAATCTTCCTATTTGACTTTTATAACATAATAAAATGAAATAAAATCAAAACCACTTTTACCATTCTAGAAAATAGAGAGTGAAGGGTCGGATAATTATGAGTTAATGATGGCATTGAAGTTGGTTGCATTTTTTATGATCAAACTACTATCTCTTTTGGGCCTTTTACTTGCCCGATCTGCACATGCCTTCAATTCTTGATTTTCACGTTCAAGTAGAGAATTGTGAGCAGCCAAATGTTTTAATTGTGCCTGTAAATATGGAATGTCCCTGTAATAGCATTTTACCCAGTCCAAACAATTATCACAATGTAATGACGCTATAGCAGGCCGAGGTTGAGTGTACTCAACAATGGGTGCTTCGGTCCTTCCTGTGGCTTGTTTCAAATCATGGCCTCTGCCAGTAAATCCCTCTTGGCCTTTTAGAAATGAAGGTAGTCTAGAAACAAAGTCGTGTTGCACATCTTGACCAACAGTTTCTTTCCCGAGACACTGATTATCCATATCTTCTCGTGTAAGGAAATTGTTGATCTCATCATCAGAACAATGATCATTGACCTCAATCACTGAGATTGAGCTCAAATGATCCTGCTTTCGATTTCTTAGACTCCTAGATATTAATCGACCAGATATCTTGTTTATAAAACTCAAATATGAGTTATCCTGTTTCTTCTTCTTATGAATTTTCTTAACAGTTGGTTCATCAATCAAACCCTAAGTCGACTCAATAGTGGGGCTAGGAGAAACCCTATCCTTCAACACATCCACTTCCTCTTCTAATGATTTCTTGGGTACAAAATTATATCATGGTTTTTTACCGAGAGGGCCTTAGATAGCAACAAAAACTGGTTCAGTGAGCTCACGATATCTATGTGAATCGAAACCTTGAATTTCAGTCATAAGGTTATCAGGATTGGGGTTTACATTTGAATGTAAAGGTGAATCCACTATGATCTTAGGTAGGGAAAAATTGTTTTGACATAGGAAGTTTTCCCAAGTGTCCCCAATTTGAGACAGGTGTGATAACAATAGAATTCGTATAATCCCATGTTGGAAGAGATTGGATAGAGGGTTCAAGCTCTATTTATTATAACGTTTTGACATCTTATGCACGCTCATCAACAAATAGAATGGCATGTTTAGTTTAAACCCTAGGAACAACATCAACAATCAGATGTGATATAAAAATACTGAACCATACCTACCCTCGCATGTTATAAATTGTTTCATAATCAAAAGGAGGTCATGCCATCGAGGTTTCAAGAGGGTAATAGAAGTACCTTTAGGGCAGCATGTTGAATTCCTAGAGACGATGAACAGGCTCCAAGGAACGCCTTCTAGCTTGGCGTTTTTGAACCATTTTTTGCCTTCCTATGACATTCCTGTTTCCTGGGATATAGATTCCCATGTGACCTCCAATTGTAGATCCCCAACTTTGTCTCTAAACCCATCAAATGTTTGAGCAAAATCCTATGCGACTGCCAAGTTACAACCCTAAAATATTTGGATAAAAATATCCCAACCGTGCGCTTGTAATTCGTTTATGGCATCGTCGTGGGCGAGAAGGGATTGAGATCCATTAGGTTCAATTCAAACCATAGGGGCCATGGTTACTGTCAAATAGACACAGTATATACCACAAGAGGGAGGCTTCATCTTCCAATAGACAAATAATAAGCAGAGGTTTGTGAAAACTGAAACGACCCGATACCTATGAACTTGGGCGATTATCATGTTTGGTAATTTAAGTTTGGAGTGACAGAAAACCAAAGGACGCAGAGGCCTATGAACCATTACGTACAATGAATATTAAACCCCAACCACTATCGACTTCTTATTCTAATAATGAATGAGGGTCATTAAATGTACAAGACAACAGGATTATGTGTAATCGTGAGTACATTAGTCCATGTACTAGGTGATATGAAAGCGATATGACTGTTAAGAGAATGAAGCATGTTTCAAATGTTAATCCAAGGTGCTACACGATAATGGATATCAAATAATAAAACCATACAATCAACCATAGATAATCCCATAATGCATAAAATTGGGGCAATGGATTAATCAATAGGCTTATAAAACTTAAAACTTATAAACATGTAGGTTCCCTTAAAGTGTAATCTCTTTGGTAAAAGAATAGAAGAAAACACTGACTGCAGAATGATTACCCAAGCCAAGTTTTAGTTTGAATTTCATGCTTGCAGTCATGAAATTTAAACAAAACAAACAAAACTCTAAACGAAAAACTCATAAAATAAGTTAGTCCAATAAATCTCCTTGAAGCCAAAAGACAGAAACATTTATAAATGTAAGGAGGAGGTAGATACATAAATATTTTATCTCTTTGTGATGATTTTTAATCATGATAAAGTTTTGACAGAATTGGTGGCTACCAACAATGGCGACACGTTGGGTGAAGTAGTTATCTCTGCATCACCATAACATTTATATCAGGGTCACAGATGAAATAAATTTGAGAGACAGTTAACAACAGATCAAGCGTTTTAATAATAAATTAGAAAATATTACAGTCATAGCATTTTATGTATTTCTGTTCGAAAATGTAATCTATTATCTTATTCAGATCACAGGTGTAACACTGTTTATATAGATGACTTCAATACCATTGACAGGGCCACTGCCGCCAGTAGGAATCCATAGCCTCGACAGGGATGTCATTTAACCCAATATAGTACCTCTGTCCCGTCCAAGAGTCGTCTATTCATGATAAAAACATTTTCATACTCGATCAAATTAAAAGACATACCTGAGGATATTCTTAAACCCGACATTGCTTCGCTGCCAGTAGGCCTGTTCAATACCCCGACGAAGTTGCCTTGGTATCATGTCTGCATTTACCTGCTGCCAACATACTTGTTCAGTGTCCCGATGGGTTTATATACAATTCCCACACATTATAGTTCTTCCAACTCTCTAATATTTTTTTTTAAATTTCCATAAAATTCATGATATTTAAGAGAGTGGGGTGATACTGAAGATCTCATAGTCTGGTAATGAAAAGATTAATCATTTAAGAATCATTTCTTTTTGTTCTGATGACTTTCATCATGATTTGGACAATTAGATTTCTGTAAAGAAATCATCTCTAGGATGGGGAAGCACAATTGAGTTGTCCTCATTAAAATAGGGACGGAGTTAGAAGTTTGTTAAGGATAATCACGTCTTCCTGTAATTTTAATGAGAAACCATAAACACTGATTGCATAGAAACTTACTTCTGCTGATCTGACTTTAGCAGTTACTGTCCAGGTGCTTGAACTATTATCAACTGTTGATAATGCATAATAAATATGATTCCCTTCAACAAATGAATGGTGATTCAAACATAATTATTTAGAAAACAAATCAAAATCAAGCAAAATGAAAAGAACCAAAATAAAAAACAAAAAAGAAAATTAAAAATATTTACAAGAGGGTGGATAAAAAATCATCAAGCGAAATATCTCTTGAGAGCTTGGCATGTCCAACTGTCCCTCTAAGTTATGCAGACGAAAAGAGCTAGGACCCAGTTTTTTATAAATTAAAAATGGTCCCAACCACAGGTTTTGGAACTTGGTATGTTCCCCCTTACCCTCATGCACTTTGTCCCACTTGAGAACCAAATCTCCAACATCAAAATTCCTATCAGAAGATGAATTTGCATCAAACCAACTCTTTACAATTTGTTGGTGCTGGTCAAGTTTCCATTTTTCTTGTGTTCTTACCTCTTCTAGTTTTAATAAAGCATTTATCCGGTTTTCTAGAGGAGGACAATCATCTTATTGAACTTTCTGCGATAATTGTAGAAAAGGAAGTCAGACATGTGGGGCAAGGATGGCTTCTCTTCCATAGACGAGGAAGAAAGGGGAATTACCAATGAAATCTTTTAGAGTTACCCTATCAGCCCAAAGTGCACTATACAATGCATTGTGTCGATTCTTGTGATTTTCTGAAACTGTCCTTTTTATAATCTTGATTAAATTCTTATTTGTCGACTCAGCTAGACCACTCCCTTGAGGATAGTAGTTGGCATAATAATTCATTTTAATCCCTTTTTCTAAAGAAAAAACATGCATATCAAAGGGAAGAAAAATAAGAGGCATTTTCAAAAACCAGACATTTAGGAATTTCGAATCGAGTGATGATATGAGAGTTTAGAAAAGACACTACTTGATTGGTGTCGACCACTTTTAAAGGTAAAAATTCAGACCATCTTGTAAAATAGTCTATTGTTGTCCAATAATGTCTAGGCCCCATTGCTGAAAAGGTGCATCTATAGTACGTTGCAACGGAAAAGTTGTCTTTTTCACCCGTCCTACAACCTTTTGGCATATTATACATTTGCGAGACAACGTATGGGAATATTTAAACAAGGTACGACAATAGTATCCAACCCTTAGCAATTTATGGGCAGTGATATCTCCACCAAAATGACCACCGACATCATCGAAATGAAGTTCAACCAACACTTTTTCGGATTCCTCCTTTTCTAAACAACATAGAAAAACATCATCAAAGTTCTTTCGAAGTAATATATCATTGATTAACTAGAAAGATGTAGATTTAAGCCTAAGTGCTCTTCTGTTTTTGGTATCAATATTGCAGAGAGTAGATCCATGCGTTAAATAATATCTAATGTTATCATACCAATAATTGGGTGTAGCTTGTGCACAACTGATCTATTTTTTGTTATGTTGATTTACAATTGATGTTTTTATTTGACTTTCTAATTCCTCAACTGAATCGGCCACTAGTTTACATAGGCCTTGACCTCTGACAATTTGGGCAGGGGTTATTTCAAGGTCATATTCCTGTAGTGATGTCATCCGATTTTCCCTTTTTTCACCCAACTCTTTTTGTACCAACAGGTTTCTTATAGCGGGGTAAGGAACAACAACTTTGGTTTTGGATTTCAATAGGTAAGACCAGAAGTGTTTCACTTCTTTAAAAACAACATATGCTTGCTGATCTACTGCGGGGCAATTAAGTTCTTCTCCTTTAAAATCATAGCTCATGAAGGCAATGGGTATCTCATTGCTTTCAACATTTTTCTGTGTAAGCACAACAACATAGGATCTGTCAGATGCAAAAGTGTAAAGAGTGAAATCTTGAGAAAAATCTAGACTCATCAGGGAAGGGGATTCTATTATTGATTTTCTAATTGAATCGAACGACTGAATTTCTTGTGGTCCCCATCGGTACAAAACATCATTTTTAATTAGATTTTGTAGAGGTCTAACCATTTATGAGAAACTCGAGACAAATCTTCTGACAAAATTAATCTTACCCAAAAAGGATTGCATGGAATTTTTGGAAGAAGGAGGAGGAATTTTAGCAATGGCTTGGGTTCTCTTAGGATCAATAATCATTCCATCCTTAGACACTATAAACCCAAGCAATTTGCCTTGCTCTACTACAAAGACTGGTTTCTTAGGATTGAGAGATATGTCGAACTTGCGACATCGTTCTAAGAAAAACTTAAGGTGAGACAATTGATATTTCTTGTTTTTGAAAAGACAGTGACATCATCAAGATAGACCACAACTGACTGGTTAATGAGTCAACAAAAATCAATATCCATTTCTCTCTGGAAAGTGGAACCGGAATTTATCAGTCCAAAAGGCATTTTCCTGTAGGCATAAGTGCCCCATGGGGTACAAAAGGTGGTTTTAAGATGGTCTGAAGGATACATAAGGACCTAGTTGTATCCCAAAAAATCATCTAATAAACATAGTCTCTCAGAACTAGACACTTGTTGTAGTATTTTTTCTATTGGTGGAACATGGTAGTTATCTTTATTAGATGCTCGATTTAAATTTCAAAAATTGACACAAAGTCAAATTTCACCACTTTTCTTCCTTATAGGGACTAAGTTAGACACCCATTGAGTGTGCCTAACTGGAAAAATTATCTTTGCAGTTAGTAATTTATTCAATTCCTTTTTAACGATAGGTTCCAATTTAGGATGCATTTTCCTCATTTTTTGTTGGAAAGGATGAGTCTGAGGCTTCATAGGGATTACGTGTTGTATAATGTTTGGGTCAAAAGTTTTTAGATCATCGTACATCCACACAAATACATCTTTATATTCTTTAAATAATTTTATAAAAGATGATCTTTCGTGTTCAAAACATCCCTTTCCCAAATTAATATTTTGAGGATTATCCCATGTTCCTAAATTAACAGCTTCATAGAGAAAATATGAACTGTTATTTTTGCAATTGACTACCCCTCTAAATTTGTCATGTAGGTCATAAAACTTCTCTAATATCATAGCAGGTTTGGGGATAGATTTTACTAGCTTGGACGTCGATTCAGGAGATCGAGGATCATATATTACCATGAAGTCTCAGAGATTCTCGTCGTGAGTGATTTCATCAATAACTGCATCCTGGAAGATGTCTTCCATATGCAGAAAGTTGATGATCTGTTGGTCATCATCGAATACTCTCCAATTTGTGATGTTGTCTGGAATCGATGGTCTGAATAAAAATTCGATCAAAAACACATTAGGGGAAAAACCTTTAGCGGAAAACAATTTAGAGGCAACATTGGCGAGTAGATCAACTTTTAAATTACTCATACTAGGAATGGAATTTATATTAAATGATAAAAATTTATGCATTAAACCCCATGCCTCGGTTTGGAAAAT
>SNQJ01S0308697.1:0-10041 GCA_010110895.2 Picea sitchensis
ACACTCCAAAGATCTAGATTTATTACCTTGCTTTTTATTGATGTACATCCATCTCATTTTCAGCTAGCATATCTTGGTTTAGATAGGTCAATAATAATCTTGAATCTATATTTTGTCTTGTGGAAAGTTCTTGCCCCAATAGGGCAAGGGTTTCCTTAACGTTTGCCTGTTGTATGTAGCCATCCTAGCAAGAATATCTTGTTGTTATAACGGGTATATCAGATCTGATAGGAGGCTATTGGCTGCCCCAAAAAGACACATACAACACTCAACAACCCCTTGGGGGACTTGGTAGCTATCTCTCACCTTTCTTCTCATTTTCTAGCTTAGAAAGTGCATTTTTTGCTTTGTTTGCTTGTTAGATCTCGCTTGAAGTGTAAGAGGGGATGTGGTACGGCCTCCCCTCTTCTTCAAGCCTTTGGTAGACTAGGACGTGGGTAAATCTTGCTTGTTTTTCCTTTTTTGTTGAGTTTTTCCTAGCTGGGCCATGTGGTTTAGAAGGTGAGGGCACCTTCTCAACCCCACGTGGGTAGTGTTGATTGCTTGTAGATCTAGCTTACTTTTTAGTTTGTTGTTTTGTTCATTCTCTTGCTATCTCATCTTTGCTAAGTCTTCATAATAAGATCTAAGAAAGAACACTCTAATAAGATAAGATAAGATAACTAACTAAGAACCTACCTATTTGGGTGAGAAACCCCCAAAGAGGTAAGGGAAAGTGTTAATCCTTATTTTCATCATGCTATGTGATTGATCTAAGTTTCTTTAATGGTTTAAATGTTTATGCTTTAGATCAGATCTCACATCTCTTAAGCCCATTGGGCAACACACTTAAAATATATCTTGATATAGTTTGCTTACTTTCATTTCAAGCTCTTATTTTCTTTTAAGCACATATATATTGATATCATGCTTTATAACTCTTATGATGCTTAATCAATTGGTGGTTGTTTTACTCATTGCTTAATTTCTCTCAATAGCCACGTCTTGGGCTTGATTTATCTTGAAGTTTCCTTTAATGGTTTAACTTGACAAACACATTAAGTTTTCTTTTCATCTCATAAGGAAAGTTGTTCTTGCCATTGAATCATGGTATCTAATCAAATAATATGATGTGCATGTGATATAAATGTATCTATCTCTTTAAGCCTTGTATCTCATTTCTTTCTTATGTGTTGATGCACTCAATGGTTTAATCTTTAACAACACTTTTTGAGCACTTTCTGTTTCGACCATCTCATCATTTGGCACTTTTAAAGTAACTTAAAACTCTCAAAACACTCTTGTAATCACCTAAAAGTCTACCTAATTGATGTATACACTTAATATACTATTTTAGGGTACCTTAGACCACCATCTCCACCATCTAAAATGGGTTTGAGGAAAACAACGGAGGGTAGTGGCAGGGGACTGTCCCATGGCGCTCCAGGTGGGTGTCCTCTCCGAGAAGTACTCTTACTATCAGGGCTGACCATGGAAGCTAGGGTGGGCCTCGTTGACTTACTATCTTGAGCACCCAACAGTTATTTGGCAACAGGAGGAGGAGGCTTTGGTGAAATCCAAATAAACTTAAAATCCTTAAGAAAAGCCTAACTATTTAAACCCTTGGCCACATCTAATAATATATTTGGGGGGTTTGATAGTAAAGAGTGTAGATTGTCCTCAAAGTAATTGTACTTAATCTTGATAATCTTGTTAATGAAGTAATATTTTTATGATCTAGTGTGAATCATGATGTGGTGAATGCTCAAATATTCTTTTTCCTGCACACATTAAACATACTTGGTTAGATTGTAATATCTCATTCTTTTGTAAAGATTGTAAATGAATGTACATGCTATTCTTTGATTGAGTAATCCTTTCATGTAAGTAATTGTATTTTGGATTAATTTATTCTTTTGTAAATTTGTAACTTGTAATTATGTTGTAATAAACGACCCTTTAACATAGTTGACCCCTTTGCCCAATTTCTAGGCACTAGTCTTAGTTGACCTAGGGAAAGGACTTCTTGTCATGCTAACCCTTGCATATTGCATGGTTGCCTTAGCATATTAGGATTAGAATCCCCTCTAACCTTAACCAATTAAAATTAACTCCTAGAACCTAACTCTAACACACATAGTAACTAAGGTCTACCGCCTTTGGCTTCCCTAGGAGTGAGCCTAAACGGAAGAGGTTCTGGTCAAAGTGACAGCATGGGATGTGAACCTAGGCATTGTGCCTCCAAGGACACACTAAGTGAGCCTAACTCAAGCTCATGTTTGCAAGTTTGTATAAGGATGGCAACAGGTTGTTGTCTCATGTCCCCTAAAAGAGAAATTCTCAGCCATTGAAGAAGGAAGGTAGAGCCTAGCGATTGCTACACTCTTTCTACTTCTTCCCCTATGCTAGCCATGCCTTTTAAGAGTTAAGAAGGAGGAGATGTCCCAGGCCTAGGTTATCTACACCTAGGTCCATCCTGCTTCTAGGGTTTGGTGATAGGGCCTTGCCATTGCAACACTCTCCCTCACCTCACTCTCTTGTCTTGACTTATCTTTTATGCTAGCCATTTTGCAAAGTTTAACCTAAGGAAGGAGGAAAGAGCACGAGGCCTTGCTTAAGAAACACCGGAGTGAGCCTCTTTCCCCTAGGGTTTTGATTATGAGGCCCTTCCATTGCAGCACTTCAGAACCCTTCCCTCTAGTCCTTATCCTATTCCTTTCAACCTTTGTGCCCTCTCTTAAATTGACTCCATCTACCCTTAGGCACTGATCTCAGGTCCCCAACATTGAAGTGATAGTGCTCAAACAACTCTTAAAACTTTTATAATTTGAAGCCCTAGCTAACTACTAACCCTAATAAGGTTTATGTCACACTTGATTATTCCATCTTGACTTGGTAAGCAATTAGATGGTGTTTTAAATCATTTATTGAGTAAAGTATTGATTAAATACATTGTTGGCTACATCATCTCAATATTTATTGATGAATTGATAATTTTCCACTGCTATATTGATAAACACTGATCTCATTGATATCTATTGTTATAATTGCTAATCTATTGACATCAGATAGTTATATGAAGTACTAACCCATTGAATTATAGCCTGCATATATTTTTTTGCTATTGTCTTGTTCCGGGCAGGTGTTCTCATTTGGAGCTACACTTTTTTATTGGTTGTTTAGCCAGACTATCTGATCTTGGTGGTAACCTGTGAAGAGGGACTTTTACTTTGATCTTTATACCTTTTCCTTTTCAAAAACCTAGGTTACCGGGGACGTCTCCCCTAGGCCTAACCTCCCTGAATAGAAAGAACCTCCCCATTGTGGTGACATTGGGTGGGGTAGGTTCCTATTACGCCAGTTTGGCCTCTATCTTCTAGCCATTTGACCTAGCTACAAACTGTGCAATAACATTTTGGTGTCATTACCGGGGAACACTAAGTCAATTCTCCTCGAATGAAAAATATTTTCAGTAAGCCTTGCCTCAGAGACCTTTTCTTACAAGCTTACCTGGCGACTCCACAAGGGTGTTTTTCCCCTTTTTCTTTGATAGTTTTAGGCAAATTATCTGGCAACTCCACTAATATTTCTCAGGGTGCCACCTTACTGTGATATTTCCAAGTTATGGGATCATGTCACACTGGGAACAAATGTATCCAATTATTGATTTCAGAAGTTTTCAAGGATACCCAAATTACTTTGATACAAAATGGCTAAACAACTCTCCAACATTTTTGGGGCTCCCAACTTCTCACATCATAAATGTTTTGGAGTATTTGAGCGAGATAAAGTTGGGAGGGGATGATGCTCTTATAAAAAAAAATCTTACTCACTTTGCCATCCTACTTACAAGATCATTTTAAGAGTTGCTACAAGGACAGGGGTATATCATCTTTCATACACCTCATCAGTAGGTTTATAGACCTTACTAAGCCGCTTTGCCAAACGTATGAAGATGTCCTTCAAAACCTCATGGAAGCCTTAGACCACAAAGGATTCACCACTGAGATTGTAGAAGATATCAGGAGAGCGTATCATGATCAATACCAAGAATCCTCTGATATAAAAGACAAAGTTTATGAAGACCATTGTCAACCCCTTGAAGAGGAGCAAGACCTCTCCCATAATCCAATAGAATGTAGAAAAGATATAACTAGAGACGTGAATTATGAGGATGAAGCACCAGTAACCGCTACTCATTTTGATGAAGCTCTCCAAGATCATGTCCCTCATGTACAAGATGAAGAGAATGAGGTAAGTCATTTTACTTTCCAATTTTCTGATGATACCTTGTTCTATGACTCAGAAAGTGAAGAAGAAATGGAACCCTTGAACAAGCTAGATCCCCTATGTCTCAAGACTAAAGATGTAGAGGCAGATCTTCCACTTGATGAAGCTTTCCAAATACTTGAAGCTCATGCACAGGAAGGATTAAGCAAAGTGAATTATCCCCCCTTCCAAGTTTTCAGTGATTCTTTACCTTATGACACAGAGAGTACAGAAGTATTGGATGTTTTGACTCCTCCATGTTATGATACTGATACTGACATAGATGATTTTGACGAGTTCATACATGTTGGGAGACGTAGGTGGGATGCAGTTAGTTATGATATGGATCCCGTCTATGACATAAAAAGTCATCTTCGAGTGTTGCCTTTAGAATTATCACAAAAATCTCTTGACCAGTGGCCACAGGGAGATGAGATTTTCATTGGCTCTCCACAAACACCCAAGGTTGACCAAGTACAGTATTTGTCTGATGATTTTCGGTCTTACCTTGAGGCCTTTGATGATTACTCCTTCGAGCACTTATATTTACCCTATGAAGATGACTATCAACCACCACTATGCTCGGATTTTGATAATAGTAAAGACATTGTTTTCCTAAAAAGGGTTTCTCGTGACTTTTCACTCCAACCACCTGTTATTACTTTACCGTGCTTATCCATTAAAGGTGTAGTTGGGAAGTAAAAAAAAAGAGACTCAACCAACAACTTTTGACAATGAAGACCTTTCCTGGATGGATTTGGATCCCCAGACACATTAAGGGAATGTGTGCAGTGTGCACTAATGTTGCAAATGTATCTTTGCCTTGTGGACCAGGGGAGTCATGCCAGGCTCTGAATTCCTCTGTTGAGTCTACTCATGTTGAGGATCTAGATGATGACTTTGAGTCTGAGTCTTAGTCTGAGTCTGAGTTTCAGTGTGCAAATTTAGACTATTAGATTGTGTAGTCTCTACTCTCTAGCCTCTAGCCTCTAGCCTAGACTCTAAAGTTATTTTTGGACTTTATAGGCCATTTAGAGCCTTTTTGATCATGTATTTGGATTCAGAATCCAGATATTCATATGACTATGGAGTGCACTTGCCACTTACTGTTAGTGCTATTTTGGTTTTATAGAATGTTAATTGTTATATATATATGAGAAACTTTGCAAATTTTTGTATACTGGTTTGGCTTCACATGGATGCACATCAATATGTATTTTTTTTTTCAAAATTTGAATATTTTATGTATTTTTAGTGACCAGGTTTTTGATCCATTTTTTTTCTGGTTCTGGTTTGGTTCCGGTTTTTTGGCTCGACCGGTTTAATGACTGGTCTGGTTCTGGTAACTATGGGTGGGATTGGTTCATGTTACGCTAGTTTGGACTTCTATCTTATACCTTTTTATCCTAGCTACAAATTGTGCGATAACAGGATTAATTGTTTACAGCATATAAATGGTCATACAAATAAAAAATGTGACAAAGGACTGCAAAGTTTAGATTATGATATCTCTGTGGAGTACAAATGTAGAGTGCAACTGAATAAAATGAATCACTTGGCTAAATCAAAAAATACAAAAGGATATTAGCTAGAATACGATAATAAAACTAAATGATAATACCCGATAATAGATGAGCACTGCAGGATCAATGGATGAGTTGGAACTATGGCAACTCACACGGTAACTGCTGGAAGTCCAGAAAGTTCTCCCTGATGGCTATACCTCTCGGAATGGCCTAGAAACTATCCCAAATGGTGTGCCCTGCTCTATCTCTCAGTCCTGGTGACTGAAAGGCCCTTCTGCTAGTGGATCTGGACCCCGGATGGATCCCCCTGAGGGAATGTACCCCTCTCTCACTGGAAAAATGTGCCCTAGTGATTCCACCTTCGAAATCGGCTAAGATGTATCTCAAAATGATTTCCTTGGTCTCCGGTAAATGGGTCGGAAGGGTTTCCCTAAATCCGATCTGATTCTCTCTCAGGAACCCCGAATGTGTTCGCCAAAAGTGTCACACTTCCAATTCTGGAAAATGTGCCCCAAATGATTCCTATGTCGGAATCTGATGAGGAACTAGGCAAAAGATGTGCCTTGCCTTCCTCTCAATTGGGTCAGAGGGGAATCTCTGAACTCTCCCTGTATGGGACAAGTCGATCCACTGAACCTCCTCAGGAGATGTGCCCTCACCCTGGATTAGTGTGCCCTTGCTACTGGAGCCTGTGTAATTGCTGCTGAAAAATGATGGAAGACCTGTGTGATCTTCCCGGTGATTAGGGTGTGTCTCTCAACACCAAAATCCACCAACTGGTGTCTTCCTCCTGGAATCCAATGAACTATCTCTCCTGAGATGTGCCTCTCTCCTCAATGACAAGTCATAATTTGCATACTGATGAATTAGTTCACTGAACCTTCTCTTATAGCTTTCCTAAACCCTAATTCATTGTTGACTTCTAATTTTAGCTCATCTAATCTATTTTTATCTCATAATGACTTAAAAGTGCTTTTAACTATTTTTAGCTCAATGTCACTTTCCGAACATAACACCTTTGACTGGAGTGACCTCTAGTAACCCTGTTTAACCCTTTTCTTGCCCTGACTATAGTCTAATGGGGCAGTTTAGACCATTAAGCCTCCTCTCTAGAGCTCCTATTTGGAAAGGGACATTAGAGTCCTCCCTTCCCGAAATTGCTTGTCCTCAAGCAATACCAGTCCAGGGTGCTACAACACCTACTCACTCTCCCAAGTAGCGTCCTCTATTGGAAGCCCTCTCCATCTAATCAAACACTCTCTATTGACCTTGCTCCTCAGTTTTCACTCTCAGAACTCCAAAACCTCTTTCAGAACCAACTCCAATTATCCCTCCCCATCCAATGGGGGAAGATCCTCTGATGTGCTAATGAATTTTCCCATTGCTTTTTTGAGGCAAGATACGTGGAACACATTATGAATCTTGCTCCCCTCTGGAAGCTCTAGCTCATAAGAAACCTCGCCTACTCAACGCATGATCCTGTAAGGGCCATAAAATCTAGGCTTGAGCTTCTTGGCCCCACTCTTCTTTAGATATGACTGTATGTAATGTTGGAGTCTCAAGAAATTCAAATCCCCAACCTCAAAGTTGCACTCTATCCTATGCCTATCCGTACTCATCTTGTAATGTCCATTTCCAAATAGGAGCTCTAGAGAGGAGGCTTAATGGTCTAAACCACCCTGTTAGACTATAGCTAGGGCCAAAGAGGGGTAAATAGGGTTACTAGAGGTCACTCCAGTCACAAGTTTTATATTCAGAAAGTGGCATTGAGCTAAAAAGGGTTAAAAGTGCTTTTAAGTCATTATGAGCTAAAAATAGAAGTCAACAGTGAATTAGGGTTTCAACAGTGATTTAGGGTTTTGGAAGTCAACAGTGAATTAGGGTTTCAACATGATTTAGCATTTTGGAAATCTCTAAAGGAAGGGTCAGCGAACTAATTCATCATTATGTAGATTATGACTTATCATTGAGGAGAAGAGGCGCATCTTAGGAGAGATAGTTCAGTGGATTCCAGGAGGAAGACACCAGTTGGTTGATTTAAGTGTTGAGAGACACACCCTAGTCACTGGGAAGATCATTTAGGTCTTCCATCATTCTTCAGCAGCAGTTACATAGTGTTCAACATCAAGGGCACACTCATCCAGAGTGAGGGCGCAACGTCTTAGATGGTTTTTAGTCAACTTATCCCATCTAGGGAGAATTCTGAGATTTCCCTCTGACCCATTTGAGAGGAAGGCAAGGCACATATTTTTCCTAGTTCCTCATCAGATTCCAATGGAGGAATCAACTGGGGTGCATTTTCCAGACTTGGACGTGCAACACTTTTGGTGGGTACATTTGGGGTTCTAGAGCAAGCATCAGGCCATATTCAGGGAAACCCTTCCGACCCATTTCCTAGTAGACCAAGGCAGTCATTTTGAGACACATCTCATCTGATTCTGACAGTGGAACCACTAGGACACATTTTGCCAGAGAAAGAGGGGTGCATTCCCCTAGGGGGATCCATCTAAGGTCCAAACTCACCAGCAGAAGGGTCTGACAGTTACTAGTACTAAGGACTAGAGAAGGGCGCATCATTTGGGACAGTTTCCAGGCCATTCCGAGAAGTACAACTCCCAGGGTGAACTTTCCAGACTTTCAACAGTTACCATTAGAACTTCCATAGTCCCAATGCATCCATTGATTCCGCGGTGCTCCCATATTCCAGGTATTATCTTTTAGTTGCTTATTTGTATTCCGACTAAGATCCTTTGTCTGTTGATCTAGTCGAGTATTGTCAGTTTATTCAACCACATTCGACCATTTTGTAATCCAAAAAGATATCATAATACAAACTTTGCAATCCTTTGTCACATTTATTATTTGTATGATCATTTATATGTTGTAAACCATTGATCCTACACACACATTAGCAGTGTTTCCTACACTAGCCAAGTCAGGAAAATTACAGTGGTATCAGAGCTTTAGTCCTGCTAGCTTGTGACTAAAGACAATGGGTGCAGCAGAAGACCTAGAGGGTCGTGAACACATAGGTGACAAATATGTCACTTACAGCAGGCATAAGGAAAGAAGGCATAGGCCTGATTTCCCCCCTTTTCCTACTAGCTCAGAGGAAGAGGAAGAGGCACACAGAGAAGCAGAGAGAAGGGCAGAGCCTGAGGCTAAGCGTGAGGTAGAGAGGATGCTAGGAGACATATACGAGTGACCAAATGGAAATGGCAAGGCCCCCATAGATCCAGAGACATATTTCATGCAGGTTATCAACGATATGTTAGATAGTCAATGGACCATGTCTCAATCCTTGGCACAGATGGTTGATAGATTGGCTAGAGTGGGCATCCCAGACACACAAGTCCTACATGCAGCACAGGGGAACTCAAGAGCAGGCAGTAGACCCCAGTCACCCTCTCACACATACACCTCTACGAGTAGGATTCCCAGACCCTTGTTTCCTAATTTCTAGAGGGAACCACCGGTAGCAGCATCGCCACCGATAGCACAGAAGCCACCCACTCATGCAAATGACATTTTAGAGTATAGGAGGGAGTACCTGCATTGGGTCATGACTTCCATCAAGACATGACCTTAGTCGACTACTGTGGACTCAGACTCAGGAACCACCCCAGAGAGCCACAGAGGGGAAGATGACAACAACAACATGGGCATAACCTTGATTTCATCTGAAAAGTTGGGAAACTCACCATCCTGTCTTTCGATGAATTGTCCAAATACACTGCCAAATCTTGGGTACAGAAGCTAGACACGTATTACAAGCTCAACCAAATGACCGAGACAGAGGCCATCAGTTTTGTGACCTTACACTTGGAGGGTGAGGCACACAAGTGGTGGTATCATGGACAAGTGACATAGGGTCACAATCACATTACCTCCTATAGGGAGTTTACAGATAGGCTCATGGACAGGTTTGGTAGGAAGGATTTGGAGATACACTTCAGGGATATAGCCCAGTTGAGACAAACTGGCACAGCAAAGGCGTTCATCACAGAGTTTCAGCAGGTAACCATGGAAACGACAAATATATCAGAGACCAGGTTGATCATGCTATTCACAGAAGGACTCACAGAGCCTTTGAGAGGATGGGTGTAGGCATACAGGACTCCCACTTTGCAGGATGTGATCCTTTGCACTTGAGATCTGGCAGACTCAGTGCCAAAGAGTAAGACTTTCTCCAAACCATTTGTGCCCCAGAGGGATCAAGACAGGAAGCCATTCCAGAGAGAATGGAAGGGCAAGGAGAAGTTGGATG
>SNQJ01S0308698.1:0-10041 GCA_010110895.2 Picea sitchensis
AAGCATGTCAAAGGTCAAAGGAAGAATAATTGAATCATAAAGCAACTCAGCAAGTGAAAAAACATGGTTTGGACCTCCAAAAATACAATTTTTGAAGAGATTTTGGGAAAAAAAGGGTTGGCGCTCTAGTATAAGGGCCACCATAGCATTATAAATCTCTGTCCAGCAACTTAAGAGAGCGCTGGAGCTCTGCTAACAAGGCAGGGGAGCGCTGGAGTCCTAAAGCTAAAAAAAAGTCCAAAAAACCCAAAATTTCAATGGAATTTTTGCAATCGAGTTGAGTGTTATGGGGTGAAGAGTCAATCAGCAAGTGAAATCAGATAAATGAGATGAACAAGGTCTGAAAACACAAAGGGTAAGACAAGGTCTTATGAGGAAAAATCAAAACTAAAAGTTTCGATTCGATTCTCCCCAGTGGAGTCGCCAGTTTCTATTGAAGGAAAATCTCCCTGCGGACAGGTAGATATCCTCTTGAGAGATAGACTCTTAGCTCTTAAGACAGAAGACACTTAACATGGACATTGAATTCCTTTCAGATCTATACAAACTAATGTATGAGGAGGAAGAAGAAAAAAAGTACCTTTTATCGGCGTTTGTCCATGCATGCTCCGAGTTGAGCTTCAATTTTTCGCTCCTCGATGAGCCTTGTAGACAAACAATAGTACAACCACTTCCTACTCGATTGATATTATGTTGAAATAGATCTATCTATCAGAGACAAGTTCATGTGAGATTAAACACAAACTAGAAAGAAACAGGCCAAGCGCGTCATATTGACGAGAACAATGACAGAAGTAACTTACAATCGTAGATGCGAATGCGACAGCTTCGTCAAGTCCCCTTTGTCTAACCCTTGCTCAAAATATCCATGATCTAGATGATAGCAACTTTACTGATTACTTTCCTCTAGTTCACTGTATGTTTCCTATGAGATCATAGGTTTCATGCTTCCAATTCTTCCTCCTTTCCACCATGATAGAGCCTGTTTAAATAGGTTTTGAGAGGCCTAACCTCTTGAGGTATCTTTAGGGTAAGTTTAGGATTTTCCTCCTTGAGTCAGTGATCTTCCCTAAGATCATGGTTGAACCAGGAATTCGAATGCAACTGCCTTCCAAGATTGAAATATTTTCCCCTTATTCTCCTCAACAGATCAACTACTACCCAGAATAGGTAGTGCTCCCTCAAAAAGGCCATCAGAGCACTATAGCGCTCCCTATTAGACTTTAGGGGGGCTCCAGTGCTCTAAAAATATATAGCGCTCCCTCAGAAGGGATGTTTGGTGTTATAATGCTCCCTAGCACTTTATAGAGGAGCGCCAACGTTCCTAAGGGTGATATAGGGGGGCGCTCTCTTCTAAAACCTTAGATTGAATGCTTCTTTCAGGTGGCAAGAGGAACTTAACTTCAGTTAACCATTTCTCTTCCTACAGATCAAGTGTTTTAGGCATTTTAAGTGCCTCCTTAGTGTTGTCATCATGGCAGTATTTTTTTCTTGACACTTGCGACACTTGCGACACTTATCAAAGTGAGTAATGTTGATGTGTAACAATCTCCAAAATGAAATTAATGACAGTAAAAACTTGATTATTTCTATAGATACAATGATATCTAAATCTAGAATTAGAAGTGAACTATCCTAAAATGCGTAAAAAATTTATGAACTAGAACACATACCAATCTGTTGTTCGGGTTGTCATTCGGAATGACATTCTTCCAACCATCACATAATTTTTTTTCATACTTCTTAAAATATTCTACTGACATGGTATCTAACTCCGCATCTGTTTTATAAACAAATATGACCTAAGAATTGGTTTATGCTCGTTGACGATTCAAGCCAACATCAACACCATAAAAATCACTTCCAAATTTTACCCGATTGCATTCCTAGCCTCTTTGCCAACCTCTTATGAAGCTCACAACTCTGAATGTGAAGCAAATTCCCCTGTTGGGAGATATACTAAGGGTCGTGGAGGCCTCAACAATGTCAGATTTTGATATGCCCCTTTTTGATCATATGTCTGTCTTTTACCAGTCCCATAATAATCGGACATTAGACTAGTCTAATCAGGGTGCATGTCCATGAAAAACTCTTCATAAACGTGTCTTGCAAAATAGTGTGGAACCTCATCATTCCATGACAATTTTCCATATGCTTCCAAAAATTTGTTATACAAATGTCTTGCAATGTCGGGGTGCTTAAAATATGGCACCTTCAACATCTTCCGCTTTGGCCCATCTTTGAAATTGAACATCGAAATTGCGTTTTCTTTTGAAACTTTATTTTTTACTTCCTCCCATTTATCAGGGCCCATCACCTCTGACTTTCATCACCTCATTAGATCGAAAAAACTTTCAGTGGTTGGCCTCATCTTTTCATATGCGTCCATAAAGTTTTACAATGAAAGAAAAACAATATTCAAGCTTTCTTTACTCTCCTGATGGAGTTCCAAGACCTTCAATTCATTTTCCAACCTCCTTTTAACACTTGAGCATCGCTCAAGTGTCATTGCTTTAGTAATCCCTTCCCGAGGAATTTCATCACCAATATCCGAAGGATAGGTGGATGTAGGCATGTAATATTATGTTTCTTGATAATGTGGCCTCCGAAATCCACCTTCACCCTCTGCACCAACATTAGAATATTTGTGACACCCACTCTCTCTTCCATTGTTGTCCCTTTCTCTAAACTCATTATCTACACACACATTTGAAAGTGATTACAACATTTAACTTGACATAAATTTAAATACAAAAAAATACAACAAAAATAAAGAAAATCAAAGAAAATTACCAAAAATATTCTCTTGTCCTGAGGTATTCCCTACATTCTCAGGTATAGGAGTATCAATGCGCAACCTATATAAGAAGGTTGCATCCATAACACTTTATTGAGTACATTCTACAGTTGATCTATTCATAGACTCATTTGCTAATCTCCTTTGGCGAGATTGTCATTGGTCACTCAGAGTCTCAGCTGAAGAAGGAGTTCCTCTTCTTCCTTCTTGGGAGAGCCTGGAGCATTTGCGAGGAATGTTTGGAGAATCTTGTGTCGACATATCTCCTCAATATATATCCTTTTGAAATTCATGAAAATTTAAGAAAAAGACAAGTACCAGTTAATATCTCCAACATTGACCAACAAAAATTATGAAGAAAGAAAAAAAAATAACACAAAATTAATAGAAATGTTATTTATGTTAGACACAATTATAATAGGGTGATGCATAAATCCACTACCCATGCCCATTTCAAATATATTTTGGTTTATTAATATTAGCACAAATAACCTTGGTAAATCCACCAAGAGTACGTGGGTGAAAGTCCGGTAATGAAGTAGCGGTTATCTATATGGGCAATCAAATTTCATGCATCCAACAGGTATGGAGCACAATCCATGAAAATCAACGATTAAATTTACGCCACGTTTGGTTGAATAGAAGAAATATGCCATCTACAAAGCAATGGCACTAAGTATCAACATGTATGTATTACACTTGGGGGGGAATGAATAGAGAAAATGTATTATATTATTTCAAGTTGTTGGAATTTTGTTTATGACAAACCTTTTTATATACTAAGCGTTTGTGATTAGATGACTTGACGTTGCTAAACATTTTATATGCGGTTATAAAGTGTTGTTTATATGCTTATCGACCTTCTTCCAGTGACCCCATCGATACAAGGGCTGAGAATGGACTCTAAATCATTTTGGTAGATCCATCCTGTCATAAACCTCGTGGACAACCAAGACTTGGCCAGGTGATTCCAATGCTTATGTAAATACAAAGGGTAATACATCACCATATTCAACTAGTGTCTTATCCAAAGGGTAATAGAAGCTCATCTTCAACTAAATGCTTGTGTAAATACAGAGGGTAATAGATCATTAAAAAGGGTCTTTCAAAGGGTATATACTCTTATTCAATACATATGGTTTTTACTTACTCTGATTAAGAGAGAGCTAAAGCAATGGAAACAACTTCGTATCTTACTTGTATGAGCTATGTGAATATTACAATATAGTTAAGAGTGTAGAGTCTCAATCTAAGGTATAAGAAACTAATTTCAAGAATGAAGATGCAAGTTCAAATTGCATTTCTGCTATGAGATTTTCGTTGTGCTCTTATCATTTTTCTTGGGTATCGTTAATTTTTTTCTATTTCTAAGTCTTCATACTTTTAATCCCTTTTAAGTCTAAGGCATTTAGTCTCTTGTATAAGTACTATAAAGGGATTTTTTTGGAGGATTTTTTGACTGGGAAGCACGTGCCTGGTTTTACGATTAATACCTTTGATATTCCAAGAGACGACCTTCATGAGGAATGTGGGGGGTTGGGTAGGAACTTATCTTTCATCAAGGTAAGGTAGCCTGAGTTAACCAAAAACTCTCACAGATATTTAAGAAGTTTTTTGTACCCAACTTATCTTTCATCAATCTAAGGCAGTTTGAGTTAACCAAAAACTCAAAATCCCCAAGGTCCATTTCCTTTCCATAGCAATAGCAAGGCAATAGATTAACCTATAATGTACCCAGATTTGCTACAGGAATTATTTTCTACAGATTTTCTACATGAATGTACCCAGATTGCGGAAGAGGACGTGCATTATTATAAAGTGTGGAAGAATAGTTGACCTTCACTTTGTTGCTAGTTCAATGAGTTGATCCTGAAAGAAGTTTACTAACTCTTATTCTATGTCAGCCTGTTCCGCCACATTGTTTCCTTGTCTATATTTTGAAGATGTGATGTGATTGTGATGCATTCATTGAATGATAAATCTATGGAAGAATTTTGTGTTTTTTTCCCCTCTTTGAGCAAAAAATTTCTTCTTCGCCTTCATGATTCATTGCGGGTTAGCTTATCTTATTTCCATTGATTTTGGATTAGCTTAGCTTATTACCATTACTTGAATATGGAAATTAGTACAAAACTAATTATGAGTATAGCTTCTTGATATGAGTAATGTATCTGGTTATGAGTTGTCAATTACACTGGTTTGAATATCTCATTGTGTAGTAGCCAGTGATATTGCTTCCCATTAATTCCATAAAATTCCATAATGTGAATCTCATTCTGGTACCAGAACAATGATCACTATAAGGAAGTAAGTCCATTGAATAGGGATACTACTAAACTCTTCCCTATTTTTCTGGTTACAGTTAAAGGTTGTTGTATGAGCTATAACATAACGTCGTGAAGAAAAAAACATAAAGGGTAGTATATAATAAGAACTAAAGGGAATAGCTTAACCTATAATACAAGCGGAATAGAACCATTCCATTACTATGATATCAATAATACAAGAACAACTTAGCTTAAGGTTCAACAAGATGATATCATGTTACCTATTTAACATAATCAATATGTAAATTGTGATATTAATCTTATCTCTTATTAACTTCATGGGATGTCACTAGAAAGCAATGACACTAAATATCAACACCTATATTACACTTGTATGTGATTCCAATGCTTGTGTAATACAAAGGGTAATAGATCACCATCTTCAACTACTATCAGATCCAAAGGGTAATAGAAAATTATCTCCAACCAAATGCTTGTGTAAATACAAAGGGTAATAGATCATTAACAAGGGTCTTTCAAAGGGTATATACTCTTATCCAATACATATGGGTTTACTTACTCTGATTAAGAGAGCTAAAGAAATGCAATCAACTTCATATCTTACCCGTATGAGCTATGTGAATATTACAATATAGTTAAGAGTGTACATAGTTTCAATTTAAGGTATAGGCCACTAATCACAAGAATTGTTGAATCATTTGACTTTCTAAACGGAGATGCAAGTTCAAATTGCATTTTTTACTTTCTTGAATGAAGATGCAAGTTCAAATTGCATTTTTACTTTATTGAATGAAGATGCAAGTTTAAATTGCATTTCTTCTATGAGCTTTTCATTTTGTTTTGTTACATATTTCATTGTATCTATTTTGGAGGTGGAGGGAATGACTATGGTGAATATAGTACCTATGTTTCACTTTTGTTTTTCTATTTGTTGAGTGCTATATTAACACAGTTTTTTCATAACATATTACAATGTAATATGTCATAACATATAATACAATGTAATATGTTATAACTATTACATTCTAATATGTTATAACATATATTACTATAACATATTACATTGTAATATGTTATAACATAATACAATGTTTTTTCTGACGGTTAGAATTATATTAAAAGGTGGACTGGCCACATATTCGGTTACAAAATAGGCCCCAAATTTCTTCGTGTCTATCTTTATGAAAGCCCTTCTAAAACTATAGTTATAGACTAAAATCCTGATCTAAGCTTCTGTTAACCTTCACCAAGTACAGAGTTATTTACAACAATGGCATTTTGTATAGAAGCCATTTTTTGTTGAAGAGAGATCTTGCTAACAGACTTCTAGAAGGCTTATAACATATTACAATGTTATAACATATGCATTGATATTAAGATAGAAGGCTTATAACATATTACAATGTTATAACATATGCATTGATATTAAAATTGAAACATATGTACATATATTATACATATGTACATATATTATAACATATGTATAGATATTATACATATGCACAAATATTAAAATTGAAAACAAACTGAAAACTATAAAATGTAAACTATGAAATGTATTTAAAAGTGTTCTTTCTTCTAACTTTGTAGATGAGGCTTTGACATGAAATATTGGTTCGTCTTTTATCAATTTTTCTATTAATACAAAGTGAATGTTACATATTTCAGTGTGTCTGTTATGGAGGTTGAGGGAATGACTTCTGTGAATATACTGACTATGTTTCAAAGTTTGTTTCTGTTTGTTGAGTGTTATATTAATTCAGATTCTTCATAACATATTACAATGTAATATGTTATAGGTGTTCAGGATATAAGAGCTAGTTATACCAAAGGTATGATTTGGATCACATAATTTAAGAGAATGTGTTAATATATCACATACATAGAACGATAAGTTTATCAAGAGTCATCTAATTCAAGTAACTTTTATGCCTACTACTTCTCTCCCATACTCCTCTTACATTTTTTATCCTATGTCCAAAATTGTTGTCGCCATGATTGCAAAACTCTTAAGTCTCAATTATAGTTTTATAATGGATACCATTATTTTTGGGTTTCCTAGTAGCCTTGTCACACCTCGACAATCAATCCTTCATAAAGTTTGACTTCTGCAAGTTCTTGGAAAACACAATGCACCAACAGTTTTTAGATTTGGAAATGATACTCTAATATTAGATATGTAAAAATTGATTAATAAATTGAATTCCTGAAGATATGAAATTTTTATAAAATAAAAAATGTTTGAAATAAAAAGTTGGACAGTTTGAATTTTTTTATGAATTTTTTATAAAATACAAAACGCTTGAAATGATTGTGACTTTGCCGCAGGGGGCCATCCATGTAGCCAAGCTGTAAGCGTGCCCACGGCTTGGCCACAGATTTCCCCCCCCATAGCCAAGTCACATCCAATTTTAATAAGAGATTACCTATGCACAAAAAAACATGGCATTTGAATCTAAATCTTTAACACCAGAGTGAAAGACAGTTGATTCGGCTCATAGTTGACTTCTCAGGCACAAACTAATCACTTAAATGCTTACTCTATTCCTAATATTTGATTCTTAAATGTCTATATCAAATCTAAAAACTTAATATTTGATTGTTAAATGTCTATATCAAATTCACTAAATCCATATTGTTTATAAATTTATTGTTTGTGTGTATAATTTGAACATGTAATTTATATATATATTCTCTTTTACCAAAATGTGACAATTGATTCAATTAGATCAAAACATTATGAGGGTGGGGTTTGATAAAAATTCTCAAACTAGAGCTTTTTACAACTCTCGGTTGAGATTTTGTTGTAAATTTTTTTTTTTTTAAACTCTTAGTTAAACTAATTTTAGAGAGAGATTTTATTTAACCAGAACTTAAAAAATTGCAAGACTCTTAGGAACCTAAAAATTCAATAAGGGTGGACGAGCTAGAAATTTTGAAGATAATCTATCAGAAGTACTACTAATAGATTCATCTACTACTCCATTTTCTAATGATATAATAATTGCTATTTATTAATAATTTGCATCTAAAATTTATTACTTAAGAAATTAAAAGTTCTCAAAATCATTTGAAATGAAAATTCAATATTATCAAAACGAATGCATTTTTTTTCTTTATGTTCTTCAAATGGGTATTTTTAGTTTGTTTTTGGGAATAATCACATCAAAAATAAAAATGGTGTTCATGAAAATGTGTATATGCATTGTCACTTTTATATTACTCTATTTTGATAAACAATAAAAAATATTGCATAAATCCAAAATATACAAAATATAGTCCATGTACTAGTGCAATACATAGTGCAATCCATGTAGATTGTGAGCATATCTTTTACTTTTAAAATGAATATCCATCACTAAAAAAGTTACTCAATATCTTTACCTATAGGTCATTACTCAATATCACTAAACATTTGAAATAAAAAGTTGGACGGTTTGAATTTTTTATGAAATTTTTATAAAATACAAAACGTTTGAAATGACTGTGACTTGGTCGTAGGGGGGAAACTATGTGGCCAAGTTGTGGGCATGCCCCCAGATTGGCCATAGGGTTTCCCCCCCGTGGCCAAGTCACAACAAATTTTAATAAGATATTATCTATGCACAGAAAAGAAGGGCATTTGAATCTAAATATTTAACACCGGAGTGAAAGATAGAAGATTCGGATCCTGGTCAACTGCTCAGGCACAGACTAATATCTTTACCTATAATTTGTTTTTAGTGATAGTAAATGATGTATAATCCATGTACTTAGATGTATAAAAAACATTTAGAGGTAATATGCTTTGTAAATATAAGAACAGATTTATATTTAAAGAAAAATAAATAGAAGAACATATTTATATTTAAAGAAATAGAAGAACAGATTTATATTTAAAGAAATAGAAGAACATATTTATATTTAAAAATAAATAAATAGAAGAACAAATTTATTTGTAATATATTTACAAGAAGTATTATTTATTAAAAAGAGAAAGATGATTTTCATTGGATAATATTTGCATATAACCAAGAAATCAAAATCTATTTCTATGCATAGATTTATTTGAATTAAACCACTTAACAAAAAGTATAGTTTTTATTTTTTAAATAGGTATTCTACATATTGAAAATAACCTACCATCTAAACATTAAATATATCGAACATAACAATGCAAAGATAAGGGGAAAAAATAATTTTCAATAGATTATTTAATTGTTGCATTAACCTGGAAGTTATTGCTAACATTGTTATACATGATTTCTTGAATCATTAAACTGGTGTTTATTTTGCAATACATGATTTCCTGAATTATTAACCTGATGTTTATTTTGCAAGCAATTCCAAACTATCAAGTGAACTGTCGAAAACTCTATCCAAATCGAAATTAAATTACGAGTTGCTGCTAAAAAATTTAACCCAGCAAACAAGATTGTCGAAGGAGGATTTGGTTCATTTTATAAGGTGATTTACGAATTCGTTTTAATCAAAATTAAATTACAAATCGATGAATTACATTAAAAATATCTACGAATTAAATTACAAATCTACGAATTACATTACAAATCTACGAATTACATTACAAATCTACGAATTAAATTACTAATTACAAATATCCAAGGTGTGCCCATGGATTGGCCATAGGACTGGACCCCCGCGTCTAAGTCACGGTCCATGGGTTGTGACTTGGCCGTGGGGGGGAAGCCCTGTGGCCAAGCCGTGGGCACTCCCTCGGCTTGGCCACAAGGTTGGCTCCCCTCGACCAAGTCACAGTCTACGGGCTGTGAATTGGTCATGGGGGGCCAGTCCTGTGGCCAAGCCATTGGCATGCCCACGTCTTGGCCACAAAGCTAGACCCTCGTGGCCATGTCACAACACAATTTAAATTAAAAATTAAAAGAATTAATTTAAATTTAATTTCTAAATTACTTATAAATTTAATTTAAATTCAAAATAGTTACATACCTACATATC
>SNQJ01S0308699.1:0-10041 GCA_010110895.2 Picea sitchensis
ATCTTCATGTATGAATGACTGTGTATTATTACTCTCTGTATATTTTGTTAATTTATCCTTTGCAATTGTGAGGTCTTCGTCGGCAAGATCGGGACCTCGACTTTTTATCGGTTGCTCCTACTTGAATTTTAATATTTTATAATTGATTAAAAGATGAGCCTTTGAGATATTGGCTCCTATAAGGGCTTTATGTGTCTGAAATTACTATTCCTGAACTCTGTGGTTAAAAGGTCGGTTCAAAAATGTGTTTCGAGTTTCATTTTTATACTCGGTTTTTGGCCTGTTTAAACTTTACCATTACTTCATAAGTTAAGAATTCATGATGCCAAAGTCCTGCAACCCTATCTATAATTCAAAGATGAGAAACAATTCCTCTGTGGGACATGCTCTACACTACATAAACTCTATTGTTCTCTGGGTTCGTAAATATTTACTCCATTTCTCCCTTGGATCATACGATATGAGTCGTAAACCCTTTCCTGGGAATACTGTAGATCTTCTTTGATATTATGATTCGTGCGTTACTCTAAGTGTCAATAACTTACTCATACTTGTACAAGGATTTAAATGGCCAATTGTTTCACTGTGCATAAAAATACTCCATATTCTAAATTCAATTAAAATACCAATGCATTTGAGTTCTCTATTTCTGTACTTCTGTGCCTGAAGCTTATATATATTTGTATTTTTCTTCCATATAAAAATAGGATAATAAAGGTCGCATCCAGAGGAAATAAAAACCCTCTATTCGACATGCACTATATTGTGTGAACTCTTTATCATTTTGGTTATTAAGATCTTAAAAGTTTCTTCTTATTTATTTACCTTTTGAAATGTTTGGTTAAAATTTGGGTTACCATGATCTAATGATGGGAACCCTGTTTTTCTTGCGAGGGTACCCATCAGGAAATTCTTGGTCCACTCCTCCCCTTCGGGACTATGGACGATTTTCCTCATCGATGCTAAAGGAAGAAAAGGAACCTGTGCCCAAATCACAAGCTAAGTAAAATTCATATATTAAATCTGCAATATTTTTATTTCGTAAATTCATCCTGGTCATTATTCTATCTTCAATATTTAATTTTTGTTGATTTGATTTATAATCCTATGTACTGATATTCTTGATCTTTCCCTTGCGAATATTAATCGTTCTGAGGACGTGGATTGACGAGGTCACCTCACTCGAAAGGTATTCGAATTCCAACTTGTGGCGTCTCTTAAAAAAAGTGACCTCCCAAGTTCTGTTTATAGCGATCCAGGTTCCACCCTAGGATACTATTATTGTGATATTTGTATACCAGGCTTCCAAAGATAGTTGTTTTACTTGTATCTTCAATTCTTAATGGAAAAGATAAAGGGGAAACCCTATGTTGAATACGATTTCACTATTTTATAGTTAAGATTGCTTGTAGAATTTGAAGGCTCTTTAAGTGTTGTACCGCCTCTGTACTATGTAGTATGTTTTATGTATACATATCCCTGAACATTTTCTTCTTGGTTACTTGAAATGAAAAGGGACTGTAACTTTCTGCTCCATTAATATCGTCGGTTTTAATGGAAATACTTGAAATCTCAAGTTATTCAAAAGTCAATAAATAGCTTGTTGTGTTATTTGTTTATGTAGTTATGTACCTCTATTTATGTTACGATATATATATATATATATATATTAATCGTCTCCAAAACTTCATTTGACGTTGTAAAGATCAATTTTTCCATCAAAGCATGCATATAAGTATATATATTTTCATGCCTAGTATGAGTTATGAGTTCATACCACAATTATTTATGTTGTCTTTAGCTAGAATATATATATATATATATATATACATGATTCAACTACATTGCAACTAACTTCACAGTTGTTTTCTTCAATTTATTGGTTGAATAAAATTAAACTGTAAAGGATTATTCTAAAATCCATTTCATTCTACCAGCTATTTATCCCACAAAACATTCTACCAAGAATAAGTAGATGTATTCTATCAACTATTAATCAACAAAAAATTCTACAAGAATTAAGTAGATGCATTCTACCAGCTATTAATCAACAGAACATTCAACCAGGCAATGAGTAAATGAACATACCTGAACAAGGTGATGAGACAACAAATGGAACAACTAAGTTCCACCCAACCATAGAACAAAATGGCCAATCTACTCACTTCGTTCACCCCTTAGCCTGACCATGAGTCCATAAGGGAGAACTCCAATGCTCCTCTTTCGCTATAGTCCTCTTTCAGATAAAAAATTCCCCTTGCCTCACACTCAGAACAGTGATGATAAAAACAATTGATATCCTCTCTCCAACATCCTAAGCTGCGTCCTGCCTCCTCCTATATCCTCTATATCCAAAAGCTTCTTGTGCCTAGGTGTTTTCCCCCTTTGGGAATTTTCATAGCTTTACAAATCCCTGATTTTCAGGGGTTGCCAATGGTCAAATTCTTCATTTTCCACTTGTAAAATTTATCCCTAAGGTAGTTCAAGTCTGTTCCCCACTCATGGAGTCATGGTCAACTTATTTCAACCTTGTTGTTCCATTTGTCCTTCAACAATTAATATAAAAAATAATTGTCTTTTACATGTGTCATAGTCAAAGAGTTGGTTGGGAAAATCAAATCTTTTCCCAACAATCACAATAATTAATTACAATTAATCAAATTTGAAATTCGAAATTGCCATAAATGGCAATGATTTACCAAATCCAAATTTGTCAAAAAAGGAAATAAATTCCTAAGGGCATACAGACTTTAATACTTAATTATTTTGGGGGATATTACACATGGACAAGCCTGAATTTGGGCTTGTCCCTGTACATGGACATGGCAATTCAGGCATGTCCCTGTACATGGACAGGGCCAAAAATAGCCATGTCCATGTACAGAGACAAGCCCAAATTCGGGTTTGTCCTTGTACATGGACAGGGCCGAATATGTTAAGCACTTCATGCTTGTTGTATATGTCAATCAGAATATTCCCCTGTCCATGTACATAGATGGTCCCAAATTTGTGCATGTCCCTATACATGGACATGGCCATATTTCGATTGGCATTGGTGCTGAGGGCATGCAGACGTTGGTGTTGAGGGCGGGCAGACGTTGGTGTTGTGGGTGTTTGGTTTAGAATAATTTTAAATTTTATGATTTAAATAGTTAGTGTTAGTATTCTTTCCCATGATTGTCCATGAGACCTAGAAGTAGTTAGTGTTATTTTATGATTTAGTTAGTGTTATTTTTTTATTTAAATGGTTAATGTTATTTTATGATTTAAGTACCAAGTTGAGACAATGTGTGATTTTTTTCTCTCCTGGGATGGTCCATGAGACCTAGGAGTAGTTAAGAAGAGCATGATCACATTATTGATCTTCCTTTTATATTGGGATGATAAAAGCTTATAAGCAAATATCATGAGAATCATGTGGACATTTTTCCATTAAAGAAGAACTTAATCGTTGAATTTGTCTTGAAATCAACCTTGCTTGACTTACACCCCTTTAATTGTTGTGTGGGTTTTTGGTTTTGTGACTTACCTAAAGAAAGTTATCCTGCTTGACTTTGGAAGAATTTAATTGTTGACTTTGTGTTGAAACCACCTTTTCTTGAGTTATTCCCTGCTTAATTGTTGTGTGGGTTTTTTTTTTGTTCTTTGCTTCTTCCTAAAGAACTTTGGATCCCTTCTCTTGACTAGTTTTTTTTCTTGTTGGTTTTTATGATTTAAAAATAAATATTTTATGTTATAAACTATTATTTGTTTAAATTATTTAATTATCTAATTATGTGGCTATGACCCCTCTAGCATAGTTCTTCTTAGTCTTTTCCATCTTGCTGGAGATCTCTTCTTGGTTATTTCCAGAGGATTTTGGTTCTACTTGTTGTAATCACCCTCCTCATTCTTTTGTTGGTGTCACCCTCTTTATCACCTTGCTAATGCGACCTTTTGTATGTTGTCATTATCTTCTATTGTTGGTGCCACATGTGTATGTTGTTGGTTAGTCTATTGATATTTTACCCTAAAAGTTATTCTTGGAAATTTGTTCCATGTGTCATGATGAGATCTGCCCCAAGGGTTTGATCAATAATCCCTTGAAAAATTTTCTGAGCATATATCTAAGAGGATAACAAAAACATATCATGTAATATTATTTCTTGTTTTAGTTTTAAGTTAATGTTCTGTCAGTGATTGTTTTTTTCAATGATTGTAAAAAATATGGTTGTTCTACATTTTTCAATATATTTCTATGATGCTTTGAAGTTGTCATAAATGCTTAAATGATTTTGTTATAAATTTAGTATTTCCATTTAATGCTTTTATAACTTATGAACTTTCATATTCATGAATTTTCAAAGGATAGATATTGAGGCAATATGTCGAGACATGAGTCTCCAAACATTCCTCACAAACACTCTAGGCTATCCCAAGAAGGAATCAGAGGAACCTTGTCTTCGAATGAGACTCCGAGTGACCAACGACAATCTACTCAAAGGAGGAGATTATCAAACGATTCTATGAATAGATCATCTTGAGAATGTACTAAAAAAAGTGATATGGATGCATCCTTATTAGAGAGGTTGAAAATTGGTACTCCTATGCCTGAGAATGTAGGGAATACATCAGGACAAGAAAATGTTTTTGTTAATTTATTATTATTATTATTATTTTAATGTTAAATTATGTCAAGTTAAATGTTGTAATTACTTTCAAATATGCGTGTAGACAATGAGTTTAGTGCAAGGGAAGATAATGAAAGAGAGAGTTGGTTTCATGAAGATTCTAATGTTGGTGAAGAGGGTGAAGGTAGATTTAGAAGGCGACGTTATCAAGAAACATAATATTACACGCCTACGTCCACCTATCCTTCGGATGTTGGTGATGAGCCTCCCTGGGAAGGGATTACTGAAGAAATGAACCTTGAACGATGCTCAGGTGTTAAAAGCAGGTTGGGGCATGATTTGAGGAGCTTGGATCTCCCTCGGGAGAGTAAACAAAGTTTGGAGATTGTTTTGTATTCATTGCAAAACTTTATGGATGCATATCAAAAGATGGGGCCAACCACTGACAATTTTATCGATCTGACGAGGAGCCAAAATTCAGAGGTGATGGACCCTCATAAATGGGATGTAGTAAAAAATAAAGTTTCAAAAGAAAAAATTATTTTTATGTTCAATTTCAAAGATGGGCCAAAGCAAAAGATGTTGAAGGTGCAATATTTTAAGCACCCCAACATAGCAGGACATCTGTTTAACATAATTTTGGTAGCATATGAGAAATTGACATGGAATGATGAGGTTGCACATTATTTTTCTAGACAACTTTATGCATAATTTTTCATGGACATGTACTCTAATTATACTATTCTACCATCTGATTATTATGGGGATGGTAAATGGCAGACATATGATCAAAAAGGGGAATATCGAAATGTGACATTGCAAAGGCCTCCACGACCTTTAGTATCTCTCTCAACATGATAATTTGATTCAAAATCAGAGTTGTGAGCTTTATTAGAGGTTGGTAAAGAGGCTAGGAATGTAATCCGGAAAATTTGGAATCGATTTTTTATGGTGTTGATGTTGGTTTGAACTGTTAGCGAGAGGAAGCCAATTCTCGAGCCATTTTTGTTTATAAAACAAATGCGAAGTTAGATACCATGTCAGTATAAGATATTGAGTATGAAAAAACTTTTTGTGATGATAGAAGAAGGTCATTTAGAATGTTGAACCGATCAACGGATTGGTATGTGTTCTAGTTAGTAATTTTTTGAAACATTTTAGGATAGTTTACTTCTAATTCTAGATCTAGATACATATCATTGTATCCGTAGAAATAATTGAGTTGTTATTGTCATTAATTGCAGTTTGGAGATATGTTAATTGAATCTCAAGTAAATAGGGGACTTGATTCCACAAGTTTAAATTTGGATGGGTTGAATCACGTATGTGTTTTCTAATATCCATAGATGAGCAATTTAGTTGTCCAATGTCCAATATTTTGAATAAGATCAACAACATGACATTTATAATTTTGCATAAAGGTGAATACATTGAATCCTATATTTAGTTCTTAGTTGTGTTGTTCACATATTCTTACTCCATCTCCTATTACTTGGGCAGGTTTGTTCCAATTCTCATTGGGAGAATTTGAAGAGGGTGGGAGTTCACCGTTATCATTGCATGTTGAAAATTTTTTAGTTATATATTAAAATTACAAATTTTCATTAAAATTATTAATTTAAAAGAAGAATATCTTAAAAAATATTTAATTTATTGACTCATAGGTTGGCACATCATATGAATTACATGTTTCAATATTTAAAACTACAATTTAATGTGTTAAAATTATTTAATTTTAATTTTCAAATTTTCAAATTTGAAATGTGTTATATAGGGCAATATGGAGAAGAGAGTACCTGAGAGTGTTCTTGAACAAAATGTGGAGAAAATAGTGCAATAGATTGAGATTGAGGAGGAAGCATCCATACCTGGGAAGGATGCGTCTATTCATGATGATTCATAAATGTATGCTCATTGCACATCAGTGAGTTTTAATTCCCTTTTATGTTGGTCTTTTATATAAAGTGTTCAAGCTTATTTTTGTTGAATAAGATTATATTTTTTACTTTTTTCAAATTTTTGTTTTCTCAAATTTTTAGTTTAGCATTTTCTATTGATAGGGTTACTAAACTAGTGTCTATATACTTTTTAAATGCTTTGATCATTTATTTTGAAATATATAGAACCCCAAGATAAAATTTTATCGTTGTATTAAATGGTACATTCAAGCTTATTTATGTTTAGATCACGATGAAGACCTAATTTTCAACTTGAACATTTTATTATTTGAGAACAGACTCTATCCCACATCAGAAAAGGGGAAGTTTCTAAATTTTCTTCAATTGCATTCCTTTCCTTCTTGTCTAAGAATGGCATAGTATGGACATTTGTTTTTTATTCATACAGAGAAGTGAATTCCTTCTTGCCAGAGTATTGTCAAACTCTTAACTAAATTGGTTACTAACCACAAAAACCAACATTCAAGTAGATTTACAAATAAGTTATGTACGTGCATGATCTCACTTACGTTTAGATTATGATGAAGGCATATTTCAAAGAGAATTTGATTATATGTAATATGAATACATTCCAAATATGAAAGATTTAATCGATTTTTGAAGAATGACTTAATATATGTGTAGATTTGTGGTTTCTTCCTGTACATGAAAGATTATATGAGAACATATATTCCACTGTAGAAAGAGGATATAAGTATTTTCTGGAAGAATGGTTTTTAAAATGGATATTTTTGAAATTTCATAGATATAAGTAATTTCTTGGAAGAATGGCTTAATATGGAGATTTATAAGTCCTTTAATTTGTTTCATAGATATAAGTAATTTCTTGAAAGAATGAATTAATATGAAGATTTATGAGTTATTTAATTTGAAAGGGAATTTGAGGGCATGTGATTATATGAGAACATCTATTCCATTGTAGAAGATGAGAGAAGTATTTTACTGCTGAGGAGATAAGTATTTTACTGCTGAGTAAATAAGACCACCTGGCATGAGAATTTCACCCGAAGGATTTGATACTTTATCCACAATGAGATAAGTATTTTGTTGGAAGAATGACTAAATATGGAGATTTTTTGAACTTTATGCATACACAACTATATTTATTTTCAGACTCTGAATACAAAAATTGGTTACCAAGAACACAATTTTTCTCTTTAATTTTTTTTTAAGATTTTAGATAAGATTTTACAATTTTTTTAAATCATGTATGATTAATGTGAAGAGTAACTATTTTGAAAGTTTTGGAACTTTGTGATGGAAGTTTGGTTTAAAAAAAGTGTCAAAAAAGTGTAATAAAAAGAGAGGAATAATCTTAAATCTGTGGAAGTCTGGTTGGTTATGTTATTATGTTAAGAACCAAATACTTGCATACAAAAATACCACAAAGATTCAGAGAACAATATAGAAAACCACAACTTTATTATAGAAACCCTTGAGGTAGGGAAACACCATACAATGGATCCTATTATGTAAGGGATCCTCTCTTGTTCACTTGCCTCTTCAAGGGGGCATCCTCCTATTGAGCTACCACTCCAAATACAATAATTATATTCATGTCCAATTACATTGCTTGAACCCCTTTATATAGTGCTACCATCACCTAAGAACATTCTAGAGGAGGAACATTATAGAAGTAGAACCTTCTAAGAAGTCCTCTTACATTTATTATTTCTAACTACCCATTTATTATATCTAACTACCATAGTGGACCTTATTTAGTAAGATACTAGAACTAGTCAACCTTACATTGAATGATCTCCACTATTATCGCTATGGGCCCTCTGCCCCCCCAGACTAACTCTATAGATACCTTACATTCCATCCCCCTTATGAAAACGTTGTTCTCAACTCTTGATGTACAACCATATACCAGGGTGTCATGGATAATTATGGACCATAATGTTGAAGAAGACTAGAGAACCAAGATCCCATGTAGAAAGAAAAGCCACCATGCTGAAGTAGTACAACCACCATTATAAGCCTGGGTCCCATGTCCAAGTGATCATGTGAACTCCCTGTGGAAAAGTTTGGAACCCAATAACTAACTCAAAATGATTCTCTAAAGACTAACACCCGTCATGTGGATCCAAATAAGAAGATCCATCCACATAGTGGAAAAGGGTCGTAGCAAAATCTGGAAGGAATAATACCACTGTAGAATATGCAGGATGGACACTGGTAATAATCATTGGCTCTCAATTTTTTACATCGATGCTCTCTACAGAAGGAGGATTAATGTCATCAAATAAAATATGAAAGTGGTTGTCATCCCAGAAATGACAACTATCCATATACCCATCATCACAATCGGCCTCAAAATCATACCAAGCATATATTTCTTGATTATATTCATCCCTGATGTCCACCATAAGAAACATCTCCTGCATTCTATCCAATGAATCTTGAATACTACGAAAATTGTCATTGAGGCCATCTACAAGGTCATGTAATCTAGCATCCAACGTGTCATACAATTTGGATTTGAATGCTTCAGTAATTTGTATAATTTTTTTGAAGGTTTCAGAGGAAATATTCATATGAGTACCCTATGAAATCTTTGTTCCCGTATCCATCATGAAAAAAAAACCCAAAAAATATAACAATAAGTTAATGCAGAAAATCGCGGTTTTTTTCTGGAAAAACCCTAAAAAACTATTGAATTTAAAATGCTCATAACTTCACTTCCCGGACTCTGTTTGGACTCATTTGTTTTTTGAAATTGGGTGAAATTGTTAGAGGAACTCAGATATGTAATTTTTTGGAGCAAATTCACCATCCACTGCTACATAAATAAAATAAAAAAATCGTGTCATCGTCCACGGAAAAAACCATGAAAATTTGCAAATTTTAAAATTTCAATATCTTGACTTCCCGGACTCTGTTTCAGACAATTGCTTTTTCAACTAGGGTGTTTTTATGAGAGGAAATCATATCTACAACCTGTTTATGCAAATTTTGCATAGAAATATATCGAAAATTTTTGGAATGTCGCGACCCTCTTTTTTCTTCTCCGAAAAAAAATCTGCAAAAATAAAAAATATTTGTCCACAATGTCTGCCAAGGAAAGTGCTATGATACCAATTGTTAAGAACCAAAAAATTGCATACAAAAATACCACAAAGATTCAGAGAACAATATAGAAAACCACCACTTTATTATAGAAACTCTTGAGGTAGGGTAACGCCATACAATGGATCATATTATGGAAGGGATCATCTCCTATTCACTTGCCTCTTCGAGGGGGCATACTCCTATTGAGCTACCACTCCAAATAAAATACTTCTCTTCATGTCCCATTGCATTGCTTGAACTCATTTATATAGTGCTACCATCACCTAAGAAAATTCTGGAGGAGGAATCTTCTAGAAGTAGAACCTTCTAAGAAGTCTTTTTACATTTATTATATCTAACTACCAATTTATCATATCTAACTACCATAGTGGGACTTATTTAATAATATAGTGGATCTA
>SNQJ01S0308702.1:0-10041 GCA_010110895.2 Picea sitchensis
ATACTTGAAAGGCCTCTTTGGAGCAGACATGTTCAATAAAAAAGCTGGGTCACTTCTGCAGCGGGTGAATATTTAATATATACGCTGTGGGATGTTTATAGATCTAAGCTTGGCAAGAAATCAGGAAGGGAGCGTCCTCAATTCCAGAGGAGTGGAAGGCTATCATTGATGATGCAAAAGAGAATATTTTGAAAAATCAGGAGAAAAAATAATTGGTACACTAAGGTAAATTACAATGTTTTGATTTCAATACCATCTTATTTTTCTTTAGATCTAAAATAAAGTGTGGTTATATATAACATACTTGAATTTTTTTATGATAGGTTTCCTGACACTCTCAAGGCAACCAAAGAAAGGATTACCAAACATGGCTAAATACAAATTCAGGCTAGGCGGTTACTCAAGGTTACAATCACAAATCAGAAGTACCCAAACATCTTAAGAATATTATTTGTATCACTCCATAACTTTAAGGTAATTAGAAATAAAAAACATTAAAAACATACCCTTATGCAATGAAGGGAGACAACTTCGGAACTGAAACTACGGAGGAAAACCTCCAACTTGGTTATTACACGTGATGGTTATTGTTGGGCCCAGGATATGATCAATTTATGACAGCTATTAGACACTTTTGCCGAATACATATGTACTTTTCATCTTTTGAATGATCTTTTTGAAGAATTTTATAATAACGTATGATCTACACTAGGTATGTATGATTCATGTTTTATGATAATATTGAGTATAATTCATCATGTTTTTATTCTTTCGAGGATCCGATTCACGTGTTTTGTTACATGTAGAAAAACGCATCACGTTTCTACTTCCATCACTCAGTCCAACACTCATTCCAACACTGACTGCAGATTTGATCACATTGCATCCAACATCATGGCCCAAGACAAAAATGGTGTATGACCATAAATATGTTATTGGTACTAGTGATGGAGAATCAAGAACGGGTTTTGTTCATGCTTTCCTCCAACTACCTAACTCCCTGGCCAACCACCTTTGGTTAGATGCATGATTATTGCTCCACTCCATTTCAATGTCAGGGGCATCATTTAATGTAAACTCAGTTGAATTTAGAGGTGGTTCGATCCTCTTGTGGTCGACCACTTGGGTTTTAATATTATAAATACCAATAGGATGGTCAAACAATAGCTTAAGAAGCAATATGAGTAATGTATTGGAGAAAACGCGGGTCTCTCTCTTTATTTTTTCCATTTTCCATTGTCGAAGTTAAATAAAACTATGTTTAAGCGTTTTAATGGTGAATTCATCATAAGGAGCCTCATGGTGTATGCTTGAGTAGCTAAACTACCACTTGTTAGCCCACCAACAACCGCAACCGCTTCTTATGTTGTTTATGCATTTTATAGTTTAGTTGTTCTCTTATTTCCTCAGACATGTATTATCATTTTGTTAATTAATTTTGATTTTGTAGTTTAAGTGTGTTATGACTCTTTTTTGTAGGTTAGTATGAAGGATTGTCTTAGCATGCGTTGATCTTGTAGTGAGAACTTAATTTGAAAATTCATAGACTAACCCCATGTGCAACATTAGATATTAGACTATGTTTTATTTTATGATGTTAGAATTAAATTTAAAATGTAGTTTTAAAGAGAGTAGAACAAAGTTTTAATTTGGTTTTTTCTTTAACAAGGATTTGGTTGATGGATAGGGTTAATTTCAGTGTTTTTATTGTAGAATTTGTTTAACCAGTTGTTATTCAATACATGCATTAGTTTTATTTTTATATGTCATGTTTAATTATGTTTTCAAGCATTTTTCTTATCGTATTTTGAATTGTTAAAATAGATATGTAAGCATAGTTTCATTTTATATATTTTCTTTCCTAGAATTAGATTGCAATTACAATTCTTAGTTAATGAGTGAATTTAATTATGAAGTTTGTTTACATAGCATAGAAGTAAAATTATGATCTCGTTATATAGTTGATGGTTAATTCATAAATATGCAGGTAATTAACATTGTTTCCGTAATAGCTAAATTCTCATTGGATTGTTTAATCCATACCTTGTATTTTGCTATTGAGATCAATGTTGAGCTCATACCGGCTGAATTATCCTTTGTTGTCAAATGCCATTCTAGATATTATACAACACCGAGACATTCACACAACCACCAACACTATATTCTGATTTTCAGGTTAAAAGATAGTTTTCCCAAGTTTACAGGTTAAAAGGATAGTTTTCTTGTTTTCATAAGTTAAAAGATCTAGTTTCCTTCTCTCTACAAATCAAAAAGATATAGTTTATTGATTTCATAGCTTAGAAGATAGTTTTCATTGTTGCTGTAGGATAGATAGTCTTTTCTTTGATAGGTTAGAGAAAAATTTACTTATCATAGATTAAAGGTTAGTTATTAGTTCTTCTTTCTTGCTTTCAATCAAATAGATTTTCTTTCATGAATAAGAAATAGTTTTAAAGTTTGAACTAAGAATATAGTCCACTTGCCTCTTTAGGCTAGATAGCTGTTCAATGAGAAGTTTTTATTAAATTACTTGCAGTAGAAGGTCTAGAGAGCTTTAGTCATTTACTTGTTTTAATAGGTTAGTTAGTTGCTCTTGTTTACTTGCTTTAATAAGTTAGTTAGTTGTCTTGTTTACTTGCTTTAATAGGTCAACTAGTTGTTCTTGTTTGCTTTCTTTAGTATAATAGTTTTTTGTTTATTTACTTGCTTTCAGAGGGTAGTTTCTCATTGAATGGAGGCGTTAAAGTATTTCTTTTGTTATTTTCTTATTGTTATGCTTAATAGTTGTTTTGCCATTATATGAAACCAGTTTGTTTTGCATATAGGGTTTTTATTTGCTTTCTTAGGAATCATCCATCCATCCTTGGCCCAAAAGTACTTAGGTCATAGCTCTCCAAGTTGCTTTAGTAGGGCTTTCTCATTAGATAGATTTTCTCGAGTAGATTATCCTTAGATATTCCTTCTTAGTTGTAGACTATACTTTCACTACCATCCCTTCACCTTTGGCATTTTGCTACACCTAAGTCATTTCTACCCTCAGGCTGACAATCTAATTGAGGGTTTTTTAGTGTGTTTTAGTGCATATATAACACCCATCATTTTTGGCTGCTGTCAGGAGTTGTCTCAGGGTAGAAAGCAGTTAGGAAATAGATCATTCCTAGACTTTAGCATTATATTGGTGGCGGGGTAACTTTAACATTCTAGAGGTACAACTGCAGACCTACTACTATTGGAGGATCCCCCAAACCCAATGGTAGTTTTTTTACTTTCATGAATATACCTAGAAACCAAATGGTAGCTTTTTTCTTTTGTTTTTTCTTTCTTTCATGAATAGACCTAGAGATCCAAAAGGTAGATACATTAGATCTAAATCAAACCTTTCAACCAAGGTTCCTTCACCTTTTAAAGGGATGTTTCACTATAAATCCTAATCGGGAGCACAAAAATATATTAGCTCAACTAAAGATAAGGTAGCCTCAAGAGACTAACATAGGGGCAATTAGAACAAGAAATTGAAGCATCAATTATATTGGGATAGGAGGCATGACCACTCGAGCCCTCTGCAGAAACAAACAACACAACCTTTCGCATACCAACACTGTGAGATCCAAATTCTTTGAGACATTGTAGGGACCCCGAATAAGGAATATTGTGTTTGGTAGTTCAACCAATATAATTATATATCTCAAACTCCCACTGAAACTTTGGCACCAATAGTCTTAACTGGCTCGAGTAGAGTCCTAAACATCCAATCCATGTAGAAGATCCTTTCCATCAAAGGATACCTTGTTTTCAAATATAAAACCACCTAGGTAATCTCTTTTGGAAACCAAGCCAATATGGATGATAAGGAGGACATTAAAAATGTAATACATGGGGAGGAAGAAGAAATCTAGAAACCAACCTAAACTACCTTCAAAGTTCTCGACGGACACAATTCCAAATGTCAACATGAAGAATATTCCTCTCTCAACACTGCCTACCTTTTATGGTAAAAACAAAGAAGATCCAGACACTCCTTCCTATTTGAATTTGACATCGCGTAGGAGCTACAACTACGTACAAGATGCCCATAAACTGGAAACTCTTTTCTTCCACCCTCAAAGACTCTACACCAAGATGGTTCATGGGGTTGGGAAAATCCAACATTAGGTCTTGGGAATCCATCAAAGACATATTTCTAAGAAGTGCCCAAGACTATTGCAAGACCAAATATTCTCGTAATGACATCTTTAAAAATCCAACAGTTAGAAGATGAGACCCTCGAAGATTATATGGAAAAGATTTGGTTATACCTCCCGAAGTCAAAATACCATGACCTCCTGTAGGGATGCAATTAGGTCTCTTTCCTGGAATTCCCAAAGCTATATTCCAGAGACTTTAACTTGATGGAATCATGTGACATTTCCCATAAACCATTTTTTGAAATTTGTGAAATGTGTAAAATTTACTCAAGGAGTAGAGCCAAAACAGAAAAGAATGTTCGAAATCTCTTTACAATAGAAGCTTAAAACTAGTTACTTCAGGTGGTATTATGAGAGCAAAGATAGGGAAACTTTTAGAAAACTTTAAGACAGATATCTTAAACACAATAGGTTCCCATTTGGACAATCTCTAAAAAAATAAAAAAATAAATGTGGAGGAAAATGCAACAATGAGCATATATTGCCCAAGGTGTAGAGGAAGCATTCCTCAAGGGAATGACCATTATATAACATTTTAGTTTGTGGCTTCTGTATAGAAGATCATGTGACTGGAAAATGTCCATCATTTCCCATGATAGCCATCTGATAGGAGTGGAGATCCTGGGAGTCTTCTTATGCACCTAGGAGGCCATGGCAACCTAAGAACCAACCCACATACCTAGATCTACAATCTCAAGTTCCACCCCATTATCAACAACAACAACAAAGTGGAACCTGCACTGCTGGAAAAATGGTCTACTCAAGACTCAACATCCCTGGTTTCATATGGAGAGGAGGACATAACCAAGGAAACCCCAAGCTCCACCTATCCCTATGTCCAACCATCATTATCCTCGGTTCCCACCAAACACTCCACAACTTCTGTCAGGTTTTGCTCCACCACCTTTACCTTCTATTCCACAATAACAACCACTACAATATCAAAATACAAGATCCCCAAGACCAACACTATTACTAGAACAACCAATGCCAATCCAAATAATAATCCCACACAACCTCTTCACAATGTTGAGATGTGGGCCTTCCCAACATATGTTATCACCTTGTTCCATTACAGAAATTCAACTAAGATTGGGAAAGTTCTAGATAGTGGACCTTCAAAAGAGTCATCCAGAAGAAGAAGAAGAAACCACCAAACAACCTACAAATGACACTAGGTGGGAATATGTTATTATCCCTAAGAATCAAGAACCCAAGCTTCCACAAATGAACCTTCACAAATTACGAAGGTCCTTCCTTATCCAAAACCGGACATAATCGAGAAACCTACTAACTCGACCGAATTTGACATTTTGAATGAATTGAAAAATATTTGTGTCAAGATCCTCGGCTCAAGCCATAAAAGACATTCCAATCCACAAGAAGGTAGTCAAACACTGTGTATCAAGAAGCCGTGTAGGAAGAAAGATCCCTATAGCACACTTGATAGAGGAATTTCGAATACATAATGAGAAACAAAAATAACAGCATGGGAAACCTGTGAAACCCCTCAGAGGACTATTATAACTATTAATGAGGTCTCCATTGGAAACACTCATAGACCTAGGGTCAACCATCAATGTTATGAACACTACTACCTTGGAACATTTATAGTTACAACCTCTTCTTCATCCCACCCCAACCATTTTGGAATTAAGAGATAAGACTAGGGTTATACCTGAAGGAATTTAAGATGATGTCATGGTTACTTTAGCCTCAGGGGATTACCCAGTAGATTTTTTGTCATTCATTCAAAAGATCTTGCCAAAGGCCATCCTATCATTTTGGGAAGACCTTTAGACACAACCAATGCATTTATTGGTCGTAGATAAGGAGAAATGACCATCTCAAAATGGTCTCTCTATCCAGAGGTTCACCATTTACCCTCCAACTCAATCTATTATGGAGAATCTATGGTGGCTTCTTGAATGTCCATATGAGAATTAGGACTGGGAAGAACCCATATTTACAAGTGACCATGCATGGACACTTTAGGAGCACAAAACAAAATGTGCTAAACCAAATTTCATTTCTCTTATTACATGTGTTGATTTTCCATAGTCTTTTCCCCCAATTTGAGTACATGTTTGGGGAAGAATTTTAGGAACACTTGGACGCATCCATTTTTTCTTTGACATCTTTTATTTTGAGATAGATGAGTCTTCCATATCTTGTTAAGACCATGCCCTACGAGATTAGTCCAAGAAAGTTTTTACATATAAACTCCGAGCTAGATGTAGACCAACATAAAAAATTATTAGATATCCTTAAAGAACAATCAAGAAAATTTTCCTGGGAATACACTAAAATAAAGAGTATACATCCTAACACATGCATCCACCATATATACACACAGGGGGAAGTAACACCTATTAAGAAACCATAGAGAAGGATGAACCCAACACTCAAAGACATAGTCAAGGAGGAGATCCAAAAAATTGTTAGATGTTGGATTCATATATACAATCTCCGACAAGAAGTGGGCATCCCGCTTGTAGTGCTGGCCCTCCAAAGAAAGTGACCGAAATGGAGAATTTGTGTTGATTTCTCGAAAATCAACACAAGCCACCAAAGATACTTTCCTTTCATTGACCAAGTTCTGATACCTTGTTTGGAAAGAAGTATTTTCCTTTCTATATGGGTACAATGGGTACAACTAGATTCTTATAGCACTCCGAGGACCGGTGATAATACTAATTTTACTTTCCCTTGGGGCACCTATGCCTATAGGGTCTTACCATTTGATTGTGTAATTATCCCGCCACATTTAACGAAGATAGGGATATTTTCCGATCTTATTCATGATTGTGTGGAGGTCAACATTGATGAATTCATAGTCTATGGAAAAACTTACCAGGAAGCTCTCCTTCGACAACTTATAAAAAGTCCTCATTAGATGCCAGAAATGAACCTATCTCTAAGTCACAAAAAATGCAAATGTTGTTAACTCAAGGAGTGGTTCTAGGACATCATGTTCATCTAAAGGGATAAAAGTCGATCCTGCAAATATTATTGAGGTCATCGTTAGACTTCCACCCCCAAGACTCGCATGACAGGTGAGAATATTTCTTGGACATGCTAGATATTACCGACGGTTTATTGAAATTTTACAAAGATCACGCGACCCTATGTTTGGATTATTAATAAAAAGATGTTGATTTTGTTTACTCAGAGGCCAAAAAATGCCTTGAAACCCCTCAAAGATAAGATATTTCAGGTACCTCGCTCTTAGAGGGACCACCTGGATTCCTCCTTTTCATATATCCATTGATGCCTCTAACACCACAATAGGAGGAGTACTTAGAAGAAAGAGGACCAGCAGCCCTATGCCATTTATTTTGTGAGCAAGAAATTGTCCCCTACTGAGTTAAACTATACAAATACCACCAAGAAATAATTCTTGGTAGTTGTTCATGCCATTAACAAGTTTCATCATTACAAAAGTTATGGAGTATTTGTACACTCTATCATTCCGCCATTATATTCCCATGAATAAACTCATAACTAATACCGAGACTCAAGTGGCTTTTGCTATTGCAAAATTTAATATCATTGTGCTTGACCAAACTAGTAAGGATAATGTAGTAGCTTATTTTCTTTCCCGAATAAAAAATGAGGATGATGACATCCTCGTAGATGATAGTTTTCCAAATGAACATATTTTTTCCCTCTCTGTCAATACACCATGGTTTGTAGATATGGAAAGCTATTATCATGCAAAGTGCCAAATACTCTTCTCATTTGTCACCTAATGAAAAGTGGAAAATTATTACACAGAGTGCTAATTACTCTTGGGTTGGACATGAAATTTTTCGTACAAGTCCTTATTTGATTATTCATAGATGTGTATGAGAAGAAGAGATACCAAAAATAATATGAAGTTATCATGATGGATCATGTGGTGGCCATTTTTCCGACAAACGTACAACACATAAGGTGTTACATTTGGGTTACTTTATTGGCCTAGCATTTTCAAATATGTTTCCGCATGTGAGAAGTTGTGATAGTTTCCAAAGGATAGGAAGACCTATGTCACCTGACAAAATTCTCATGCGGCTCAAGCTATGCGATAAACCTTTGAAAAAATGGGCCCTCAACTTTATAGGACCAATTTCACCAATGTCCAGAGGATCTAACTATATTCTTGTTTGCACAGATTTTGTCACTAAGTGGGTAGAGGCAAAAAACCCTATTCAGGGATATAGAGAAGTTTGTTGTCGAATTTATATATGAATACATCTTTACCTTCGCTTGGTATCCCCTATGAAATTTTTACCGATCAAGGCACTTAATTCACTTCCAAGTTGATAAAAGAGCTAACCGAGAAATATGGGATTAACATTGTAAATATTCCTCCATCCCACCCGCAAGCCAATGGTTAGGTAGAATCTACAAACAAATTTACGAAGTCCATATTGACCAAGAATGTTCAATTAAATCACCTAGATTAATGATAGGCTCCTCTGCAGAGGCTTTGTAGGGCATAATCGACTACTCCTCGAGGAACACCATCAAGCGACTTATGAGCTTCAGTGTATGGAAACAAGAACTTACCAATATAATTCTGTAAGGACCTTCAGATACACAATGCACTAGTATTGAACTTGGATGAGTCTCAGAAGCAACGAGACCTACATTTGAATGAGTTGGATGAAATCAATCAATATTCCATCCAATGGACAATATTAGTCCAAAACCAGAGTAGTAAGTGGCATGACAAGTTTATAAAGAAGAAACACTTCCAATGAAAGATTTGGCTCTTTTGTTTGATTCTCCATTCAAAACCTTCAAAGGAAAACTCACCACTCTGTGGTTGGGACCTTGTTTAGGTAGACACTGATAGACAGTCGAGCCGAAAATTAAAACAATTGATGATGGACAAGTCTCCTTGTGGTAAATGGACACCGACTAAAATTTTACTTTCCAAGCCCATTTCCAAAGAGGACTTTCTACAGGTCATTTCAACTAACAAAGCATTGGCCTTAGTAGATGTGTCCTCCTTGTTCCTTTGAACTTTTTCTAAACTTCTATTGTATATATGTAAATAGTTTTGAATTTTGTTAATAAGGCAATTCTAGAGATTTTGTAAGTATTTATTCTACCAGCAGCAGACATGTACTTCTGCTGATCTTTCTTCAAAATTGTTACACTTGAATTTTGTATCTGCTAAAGCATCAAATGAATATTGACTTACTATAATTAGCCATATTTTGCAAGAATTCTCATTTTTAGGTATTCTATAGCTAGTTGTTTTGGAAATTCTTCATCATCAGAGTATGAAGTGATACCATAACTATCAGGCCTAGAGGGTCTCTCGTACATTTTTTCCAAGAAACCCAAGTATGGGAGTCATGTCTTATCAAAGAGTAATAAGGAAGTCTAATTATTAGTTAAATGGAAACATCACAATAACTACAAAGGGAAAAAGTAAGTTGAGCCTAGATACTCTTTCTGTTTTTCTCTCAATGGTACCTATCCACTACACACTAAAAATACCTGATTATATCATATATTTATATAGCCATACCCTTAAGTACACTTTACATCGCGACAATCACTAAGTAATATAACAGAAAGTCATCCTCTAACATAAATACCATCCCAATTGAAAAAGAAAGAAAAATTTGTTTTCGGAAAGGTTCTGCATCTTCTGTATAAATCAATCTTACTAAAAATCTTAAAATATGGAGGCCAGCCTGGGGGTGTAAGAGGATAACCCACCTAGATACTAAACAGGTCTACTAGCAGCAGGTAAATGAATGCATGACACCAAGACAACTTATTCGGGGTACTGAACAAGCCCGCTATCAGCGAAGCAATGTCGAGTATATGAAAAATTGTAAATAAAAAAAAAACA
>SNQJ01S0308703.1:0-10041 GCA_010110895.2 Picea sitchensis
TATATATATTTTATATTTCACTCTATATATTTTCATATTTCACTCTATATATTTTCATTTCTATCATGTGTTTAATGAATACTTTTTACTATATATATTTCATATTTCTCTATATATATTTTCATTTCTATCATGTATTTAATGAGATTTAATGAAAGTATTATATATATATATATATATATATATATTCAATTTTTTTAGTATGCCGAACTTAATGTCGAATTTTATTCCCAAAATTTTCACTGTCGAACTTTTGTCGAACTTCAAGGTCGCTGAATTCGAACACGAACACGAACCAGGTGACTAAGGTTATAGTTATTGAAGCTTTGGGCTATCTCATTTATTACAAAGTTGGCCAAGGTATGATTAAAGGCATCCCTGGGCCTGAGTTGAGCATAGAGCAAATGGTTCAAGGGATCTAAGCTCTACAAAAAACACTATGTTGTGCCTTGCAATTTTCTACGATGCCTAGACCCAGAATCTAGTCACCCAAGACTTAGCGCTATAGATAAAGCCAAACACCTTTGCCTAACTAGCTAAACAACTAGGGCTTGATGTAGATCCAATGAAGCCAAATTTTCAAATTCCTAGGATTCCCCTTCGCCTTCCAAGATTCCCCTAAAAAGCTATGGGAGGTTGTCATTCAGAGAGTCAAAACAAAGATAGACATATGGCTAACTAAACCCATGGCCCTAGGAGCTAAGTTCTAGATTTGTACTAAGGTGCTCACAGCTACCCATGTTCACTACTCTTCAAATTGTGTACCTTCATTAAATGCATACCAAATGCTAGAAAAATCCTTAAGAATTTTTCTATGGGCCAACAATCTAGTAGCAAGGGATTTCACAAAGTTATTTGGGACTTATGTTGCACCCTCAAAATTGGGGAATATAGGAATTATCAAGACCCAAATTCAAGCCCAAGCACTTTAACCAAGTTGGTGACGTGGGCTTATTGACCCCAAAATCTCACCTTTGATATTTTGATGGTCAAAGGCCAGTCTATCCTTTCAGGTTGGCATTCACAGGTTCTTCCAGACAGTACAGGGCTATCATTAAGAGATCTTCTGGGCACATTGCTTCTTATTCTTGTCAGTTAGAGGATGGTGGCTTACATGAGTTGAGTTTAGAGCTTGTTCCAATGTTTTCTTGGTTATTTCAAGATGAGCTATCAGTTTCAGGCAGAGTATGAGAGACTTGCAGTATTTTGGGACACTTCATGCCCATGATGATATTATAGACCCCTCATATCAGTTATTTGACAGAATATTCTTACTCCTTGTCCAATTCTGCTTCTGACGAGTATAAACTCAAGGGTATTTGAACAAGTTTGTTTTTTCAGTAATGAGGTGGCACAAGTGATGATGTGGCAGGATGAGGTGGCGTCCCATGTGGGGCCCACAAGTCGCCCAACACATGCTAAATAAGGATAAATTAAAGCGAGAAAGTTTCCTGCCATAAAAGCAGCTTTTTGCTTTTCCGCTTTAAAGCATCTTTTTCCCTTTCTGCTTTAAAGCAGATTTCAGCTTTCCCTGCCATAAAAGTAGCGTTTTGCTTTTTTGCTTTAAAACAGCTTTCAGCTTTTTCTGCTTTTAGCTTTTATGCTTTCAACTTTTCCCAGCTTTCCTGCTTTATCCTCTTCTCAGCTTTTGCTTTAGCTTTTCACCTTTTCCACTTTTCCCCTTTCTTTCCATTTCCTCTCCTCTCTCACTCATTCGCCCTATCTCCCCTAGTGCATGCATTAATGGCTTATTTTAGCCCAAAGGTGTGCCCCTCTCACATTTTTGGCCATAATTTCTTCATTACTCAACAGAATTGATTCATTCCACCTCCATTCTTCTCCAAATTTCCCCCAGATTTGACCAGAAAGCTTGGAAAAGTTCGCTCCACTAGATTTAGGAGGAATCTATGCAGTAACACGTGGCAGATGGATAGAGGTTGACCTTTTTCCCAGTTTGGAAAGAGCGGGGCAAATTTCTTCTTCATTGAGCTATATATTCAGCAGTCCTCCACAATTGGAAGGTTGATCACTCTATTGCAGTAGCGCTATACTCTCTCATTCTCATTTCTCTCTCAATTCTAGCTCTAGATTCACAATTCTTTGGAGATCATTGTAACAGTTCATGGCTTTTCTCTGTGATGGAGCCATTCTGCTGATTTGACATGAATAAAGAGTTTTATGTGTTGTTTTTGGCCAAAATTCTTGTTGTTCCAATTGATTTCTAAATTATTGCATGTGTTTGGAGCTAATCCTTCAGTGGGGGTCGATTTGGCACCATTGGAGCATTCTTTTCTTGCTGATTTTCTCTCCTTTTCCTTCCAATAGTTTGCTATGCTTGATTTTTCCACCAAAAAATTCACTTTTAATTGTTTCTATGCAGGTTTTGGGTGAGGTCAACTAACCCTCATTCAAAGCCCTTGTTGTGCGTTGTTTGATTTGTGGTTTTGCAGGCTTAATCCTGTCTATCAAGCAACACATCCTTAGGGTAGCCTCCCTGTGGTTGGCATGCACCAAACCAAAACGAGAGGGGTGAAATCATTGTGACCTTAGGATAGAAACCCCTAAATTAAGTCTAGGTTTCATTCCCTCAATACTACAGTTGACTTGAAACCTAGGGTGTCGGATTTAGCCTTAACAAAATTGGCGTCGTTGTCGAGGAATCAATCTCAATCCCTGGTATATGTCATTTTGGTGAATTTAGTTCACCTGGCGACTCCACGAAGATCTAGAGCGACTCCACTCAGGATTTTACGCAAATCATCCAGATTAAACCCTACCTCACTATTCCCTTCAACAAACTCACGTACCTCATCATCTTCCTCATCTACACAAACTCCTACTCCTCCTACCCCTGTTGCACAAGTAAATCCTTTGCTTGTACCAATCTTTCCAATGGCAGGAGTAAATCAACCAAACCAACCTAACCCACCTAGGGTTGCATTCACTATCAATCTTTATGCACCCTTGGATTTGGCTAATGTAGCGAACCCCTTGAATTCCCTACCTACTAGAAATTATAGCAAACACATGCCTAAATTTGTTGGGAATAATGTTATCACTGCAGAATCCCATGTTAAGGCCTTTTTGGAATATTCGAAGAACTTGGGCGTGACTGAAGAGGATGTTGTCATGAGGTTATTTGCACAATCATTGACTTTGGATGCAAGAGACTGGTACAAGGCATTGGCAGCAAATAGTATTAATGGTTGGATCACCTTTCATGACAGATTCATGGAAAAATGGTCCCACAAACAGGACAATGCTTTTCTCCTTCAGTCTTTTTCTTTGATTAAAAAGAATGAAAATGAATCTATGGAAGAATTTAATTCACGTTTCATGAAATCTTACAACAAAATTCCACAAACTATTAGACCTAATCCTGCAAATGCTTTGATTTTTTAAATTGAACAATTTGATGGATTGCTTGGTGTTTTCTTGAAGCAGAAGGAGCCACAAGATTTGGAGGGAGCTTTCAGGGAAGCTATCAAGATGGAGAAGCACTTTACCACTGCCAATCAAGCCAAGATATCATTGCAGGAATTGCTAGATCTACAGGGCAGGAAGGCCTCACAAGCCCCTTCTCAATCACTTGCCCAACCTTTTTTAGAACCCAAGAAAGAACCTAAGAAAGAGGAGGAAGACCTATCTAGCAACCCTCAAGTTGTAAGCTTGGTACAAGACTTAGTTCAAAAACCTAGTATCCAAGACAAACCCTCACATCAACCCTCTTCATCCCAAAGGCCATTCAATCAACAGAGGAAAAAATTTCAAGCCCGTAGAAACTTTGAAAACCTAAAAAATCCCAATCCTAGCCCAAGGGCGAACTTTGTTGGGCAAAATTCACATGATTTAAACCCTTGTTGTAGAGCTTGTGACATGCCTCACCCTGAAGAAACTTGTCAACTATTTGCCCAATATGCACATGTCTTCTTAGGGTCAGATAGTCATGAGGATAACATGGTCAATATGACGGGAGTATTCCATGAGGATGTGGAAGACTCTCTAGACTACCCGTACGCCCATTCCTCATAAATTCAATCTCACAATAGGGGTGTGTTTCAGATTGATTCTACTGTCCACAAAGAAGCCAAATCCACCTTAGAGTCACATGTTGCATGGCCTGCTAGGAAGGAGGAGATACAAAGAGCTAAAGAGATTCGCATGGCTAGGCTTCAGGAACTCCAAAAACAGTACATTAGGAGGAACAAAGCCAAATATCTCCAAACTGTTAGGGACCCTTCTTCATTAAATCAGCCAATCAGCCAAGCCAAAAATGCAATTTTGCCAACACCACAAGAGCCCAAGCGAATTATTCCTTCAGTTTTTTATCAGAATAAGAGTGGGCAGGCTACAAGAGGATTTTCAAACAGCGGTACAGCCACAAATCAGCAAACTGTCAAGGGTAAATCTGCTCCAAATCAGCAAACAGTTCAAGGTAATGTTGTTGCCCCTAATGCTGATTTTGCATGTCTTTCTATTGAGGTTGAATTAGCAAAGGTAAAAATCCCCATTCCCCTCAAAGAATTCGTTAAAAACTCTAGTTATCAGCAATCTATTTCAAAATTCATGGGTTGTCCTTTAGATGAAGCAAATCTCAATGATGATATTCCTAAATTTTTCCTAGGGACAACTAGGCAAGAGAAATCTCACATGCCTATCTATATGACATTGCAGATTAATGGTTTACTTTTGAGGAACTGCATGCTTCATTCAGGGGCCTCAAATAATATCATGACATTAGAAGTGATGAATCAATTAGGCTTGCAAATTACTAGACCTTACAGAAATGTTAGAGCTATGGATGCTAGGGAGGTTGCATGTCTTGGTATTATTGAAAACTTACAGTTTTGTTTGCTTGCATATCCACAAAGGCGCATGGTTATGGATGTAGTGATTATTGACTTCCCTACTCAATGGGGCATGCTTTTATCCCGCAAGTGGTGTGCAGATGTTGGTGGAACCTTGCAGATGGATTTGACATATGTTGATATTCCTGTAGAAGACAACTTCAAGATTCGTGTGTTTAGAGAACAAAAGATGCTTCATAATGTGGAAGACCCAAGAATAGGGGACAATGACCCCATGTACCCTAGCATCAAAGAACCAAAAGTTGAGGAAGGAGATCTAGGTAGTTACATGCTCACAGATGATGTAGATCCTCCTATTTTTGTTGTCCCAGAATATGAGCCACATCAGGTATGGCTTATGCAATTTGATGGTTCGAGTTCTTATATTGCATCTAGTGCAGGTATTTTATTCACTTCACCTAATGGCATGGTTTATCGTTTTTCTTACCGTTTGGAGTTCCCTTGTACTAACAACATGGCCGAGTATGAGGCCCTTTTGTTAGGTTTGAAGAAAGCAAGGAAGATGGGATTGAAGTGCCTTAGAGTGGAAGGAGATTCTAAGTTGATTGTGAAACATGTACGCAAAGAATGTGAAGCAAGACATCCACGCATGAAAAGGTATAGAAATGCAGTATGGAATGGATTGGCAGAGTCTTCCAACGAGAACTTGATCCGGATAATTAGAAGAACAGTTGGAGAAAACAAGAGAGCTTGGGACAACAGTCTCAAGTATGCATTGTGGGTTGACAGGGTAACAAAGAAGCAGTCAACTGGCAAGGCACCTTTTGAGTTGGTTTATGGAGTTGATGTAGTCCTACCAGTTAACTTGATGATTCCAGTCCACAAGTTGATTAGAGAATTCGCTACAAATGATAAGGCCTTGCATGGTCGATTTTATGATCTAGTTCAGCTTGAGGAGGATAGATCAAAAGCTTTCACACACTTCATTGAGCATCAAAGTAAAGAAAGTTTTTGATAAGAGAGTTAAGGGAAAAGTGTTCCAAGTTGGTGATTTAGTCTTACTATGGAACAAGAGAAGGGAGAAGTCAGGAGATCACAATAAGTTTGATAGCTTATGGTTGGGTCCATTTAGTGTCCATGCTTCAGTGGATCCCAACACTTTTAGGCTTGTCGATTTGGATGGTGATGTCATGCAGCTGCCTATCAATGGGCAACGTCTTAAACACTTTTTCCAGTGAGGGGCAAAAGCCCTTCAACATTTTTGGGTACTTGTGGGCATTAGATTAGATGTTTTGCATTTTATTTTCCATGTTTTCCCTCGTATTTTTTCCTTGCATTTTAGTCATGTTTCCTCGCTTAGCTAAGATTTCCTTGTTGTCTTTTCAATATTTTGTTTAGACTAGATTTGTAGGCCCCACTCTCTTTTTTGCCAGCATGTGGTTTGAGTTGTGTTAGATTAGGAAATTTCCTTGCTTTTATTTCCCTTCTTTCTAGGAGGATCTCCTGCCTTTCCAGAGATTTTGTGCTTTTCCGAAAGCCTTTTGCTTTTATTTGCCAGTGGCCTCATGCCAAATTTTTGTGTCAGCCTAGATTGTCAGTTTGGATGAGGGATCCTTATTTCCATCACTTGAGCATAGAGTTTAGAGGGTAGGATGAGAGGCATAGGTGATTGTGTCTGTCTCTTCATCATTGCTTCGATGAGTTTTCCATCTTATAGAGTCCCCTCATCCAGCATAGGGATATGATACCGAGGTTGAGCTTGTTTTGACCCACCACACATCATGATTCACCTTTATGTCACTTCGTACTGGGGAAGGAGAGTCCTCATTGCTCCTTTTTCCAATAGGTTGCCTTGTATCGACACCGACACCTTATCTACAAGCAACCCAGGAGTACTGAACACCTTAGTGGTTGCAAGCCTCATTGGCAGTCATTTCGCACATGATAGGGTTGAGTATCATTAGGCCTTGATCAGGTGACTCTTGTAATGATTCGACTCCAGATCATTTTTCATTATGACAGAGTGTGTTCATGCCTTAGGCTCCATTGTCATCATTGGTGGGTGACCTTCGCACTTAGCAGGGGCTTACCTTATTGGCTTATGACTAAGTGACTGTCTCTTTTGTGGTGACATCTGTATATTCACCACATAGAGCAGCGCACTTGTTGGCGAGTGGTAGCAAATAGCAGCTTCAGATTGTAGCAGCGTTCAGATCAGACCTTCCATTCCACTTGACTTTCAAAGGGGTCTTGATTTGAGAGTCATTGTTTTTCGAGTTTGACTCCATAGCCCAATGGACAAGTTACTGGTCTCATTCAGTATGTTTCAAGATTGGTTTTACAGTATCAGGCAGTTCATTCAGGATGGATTTCACGTTTTCAGATGTGGTCATTGATTTCATATTGGTATCAATTTTTCAGTATTACAAACATGGAGTTCTGGGTTCTCGAGACCCACAGGGGGTCCCGCCCCTTGAGTCGCCATTTGTTGACCCCAAAATATCACCTTTGAGATTTTGATGGTCAAAGGCCAGTCTATCCTTTCAGGCTGCCATTCACAGGTTCTTCCAGACAGTACGGGGCTATCATTCAGAGATCTTCCAGGCACATTGCTTCTTATTCTTGTCAGTTAGAGGATGGTGGCTTACATGAGTTGAGTTTAGAGCTTGTTCCAGTGTTTTCTTGGTTATTTCGGGATGAGCTATCAATTTCATGCAAAGTATGAGAGACTTGCAGTATTTTGGGACACTTCTTGCCCATGATGATATTATAGACCCCTCATATCAGTTATTTGACAGCATACTCTTACTACTTAACCAATTATGTTTCCGACGAGTATAAACTCAAGGGTATTTGGACAAGTTTGTTTTTCAGTGATGAGGTGGCACAAGAGATGATGTGGCAGGATGAGGTGGCGACCCATGTGGGGCCCACAAGTTGCCCAACACATGCTAAATAAGGATAAATTAAAGCGAGAAAGTTTCCTACCATAAAAGCAGCTTTTTGCTTTCCGTCATAATGCAGTTTTTTGTTTTTTCTGCTTTAAAGCAACTTTTTGTTTTTCCGCTTTAAAGCAGCTTTCATCTTTTCCTGCCATAAAAGTAGCTTTTTGCTTTACTGTTTTAAAGCAGCTTTCAACTTTTTCTGCTTTTAGCTTTTCTGTTTTCAGCTTTTCTGCTTTCAGCTTTTCCCAACTTTCCTGCTTTATCCCCTTCTCAACTTTTGCTTTAGCTTTTCATCTTTTCCACTTTTCCCCTTTCTTTCCATTTCCTCTCCTCTCTCACTCATTCGCCCTATCTACCCTAGTGCATGCATTAATGGCTTATTTTAGCCCAAAGGTGTGCCCCTCTCACATTTTTGGCCATAATTTCTTCATTACTCAACAGAATTGATTCATTTCACCTCCATTCTTCTCCAAATTTCCCCCAGATTTGACCAGAAAGCTTGGAAAAGTTTGCTCCACCAGATTTAGTAGGAATCTATGCAATGACACATGGCAGATGGACAGGGATCCACTTGGATGATGATTATTGGTTGACCTTTTTCCCAATTTGGAAAGAGCAGGGCAAATTTCTTCTTCGGTGAGCTATATATTCAGCAGTCCTCCACAGTTGGAAGGTTGATCACTATATTGCAGTAGCATTAAACTCTCTCATTCTCATTTCTCTCTGAATTCTAGCTCTGGATTCTCAGTTCTTTGGAGATCATTGTAACAGTTCATGGCTTTTCTCTGTCATGGAGCCATTCCTCTGATTTGACATGAATAAAGAGTTGTATGTGTTGTTTTTGGCCTAAATTCTTGTTGTTCCAATTGATTTCTAAAGTATTGCATGTGTTTAGAGCTAATCCTTCAGTGGGGGTCGATTTCGCACCATTGGAGCATTCTTTTCTCCCTGATTTTCTCTCCTTTTCCTTCCAATAGTCCTCTCTGCTTGAGTTTTCCACCAAAAAAATTCACTTTTAATTGTTTTTATGCAGGTTTTGGGTGAGGTCAACTAACCCTAATTCAAAGCCCTTGTTGTGTGTTGTTTGATTTGTGGTTTTGCACGTTTAATCCTATCTATCAAGCAACACATCCTTAGGTTAGCCTCCCTGTGGTTGGCATTCACAAACCCAAAACGAGAGGGGTAAAATCATTGTGACCTTAGGATAGAAATCCCTAAATTAAGTCTAGGTTTGATTCCCTCAATACTATAGTTGACTTGAAACCTAGGGTGTCATATTTAGCCTTAACAGGGTTTTGAATGGTTAAGAAGCTTGGGAAGTGCTCCTAAGAAACCATATTTCCTTGGGTACCCCTTTGGGCAAAAAGTCCTGGGAAGGCCTCGATCTGTAAACAATTATTGTTACTCCATCCCTGATAAAATATAAGGGATCTTTTGTTCGGCCTTTTCTCAACTAGAAAGGGCAAGCCCTTCATCTTGAGCTTTCTTTTAATGTGCATTCATTGTGGTAGCCTAGAATGCATGCTCAAATTTATTAGAAAAGGCATCAAATTCATCAAGGAAAACTTTGCTTCATAGTGTTAGAATTAGAGAAATAATGCAGAACAGAAATGTCTTTTTCTTTTGCTTAAAAGAAGAGCAACTAGAACACATCCATAGATACTGAACTTGGAAAGAATAACTCAGATCTGAACAGACTATATTTAAACTCAACCAGTGATCTATTTCTTGGTTAGCAAAAATATTAGATTATCAAAACAGAAACTAGTTCTAACACAGACTTATTAATCACTGGATCTGATACAAATTTAACTCAATAACAGATCTAATTAATAGATCCTATGTAGATCTAAAAACTGATATAAACAGTGGATCTGAAATAAATCTAAGCTAAAAGCAAGATTCAGAACATATAGATCTAGGTTTCAGAAAGCAGATCTAATCAATGATAACCTTTAGAATGTAAAGAACAACATACAGATCTTAAATAGTCAATCTTACCTTGAAGACTTACCACAAATCACTGAAGGAGTGCAGCCACACATAGGTGATGAAGAGCCATCGAAATATGCTCAGAAAAAGTTCAAGATCATGGATCTACCTCATGGGTAAGATCTCTTTGTCAAAGGGAATTATAGGACAATGAAACCTCCACCAGAATTTCACTTCACAAACCCTCAAGCAAGAACAGACCAACTAGGATGTGGGACGGCTGTTTTAAGGATGGCCCAGCCACCTTTCTTAGAATGCCACGGCCCTCACAAAAGGCACTCAGTTATGAGATGACA
>SNQJ01S0308705.1:0-10041 GCA_010110895.2 Picea sitchensis
CACCCTCCATGATAGCATTCAATACATGCAAGAATCCAACAAATAAGTTGTTTTCCTTCTCCAAAGCATTCAATTTTTATTTCAAGGGACAATTCTTTGCATAGTGCTCCTTGGCACAAATCCAACATGAAATCATCTTCTTCTCTTTCATTGTGTCTGTTTTCTTGGTATTGTATTTTGTATCCTTGGACGTCTTTGTATTTCCTTTATCCTTCCTCTTCTCCTTCTCTTACGGTTTCTTCACACACTGGGCATCCTCACTGTTACTAGGACTTGTTTTGAGTTCACCCCTAAAGTACAACATTTTGTCCACTACGGTGATTTCTACTGCAAGAGTCTGCATGTTATGTCATCACAACCCACTATGTTCCCACAGCTACAGACCATTCACGAAGTGGAACATAATGTCTTCTTATGACATGTCTTTGATCTCCAACATGAGCCTCATGAACTCCTTGATGTAGGCTTGGACCATACCATCATGCTTGAGAGCCAAAAATTGATTTCTTGCGATGCATGCTTGGTTCGCTGACCCAAATTGTGCCTTCAAGGTTGTCTTCATCTCTGTCCAATTTTTTATATTCTCAATGATTCTTCTAGCTGTTAAGTATTTCATTCAGTTCCTCCACAAAAGCTTATCATTTCTTGTCAATAACATCACTGCAACATTCACCTTGGCTTCATACAAACTTTTGTTCAACTACTCCAAGTACTACTCAATGTCCAAAAAACCGTTTCCAAGCAGCGTAGCATTGTGAGTCCCATAATATGGCTCAAGTTATTTTATCTTGATCCTCATCGACATGAAAACATATCTATGTTCGCTAGCCAAAGATCATTTCAATAATGTAATGGTGTCATCGTGGTCCTTCAACCTCTATGTGACTGCGGCAAGTGCATCCTCCGCTGCCTTGAGTCTATATTGAATTTCATTGGTCAAGGTGTCGATAATCACATCTACAATTTTCTGACACTCTTGAATGAATTTATTAAACCCATGCTTCATCTTTCCTATCTCGGTCTCCATCTGATCAACCTTTTCACCATGCTAACACATTGCATCTATCATATGCTCGATAGTCTTCTCCAAGATAAAAAATTTGTTCTTCATTATGTCGGTCTTGGGCTCCCTCTCGGTGTCATTTCCATTTGCATGAAACCCAACCATGGATGGCCCTCCAAGTACCTTCACTTTACTTACAAAATGGTTCATCCAAGGCACCCAAGATTTCGTCTCAAGACTTCTTCAAAATTTTGTGATCAACTCTGTGGTTACTTTTGCAATTGGGTCTGCAACAGTCCTACGTTCGTCCTCCTTTCTCAAGTTCTTGGTTCACCCTTAGAAATTTGTGCTTATAATGCTAAAGGGGTGTGCCCAGGTTTTTCACCAGTCACGGCTTCATTGACCCTTCATTTCCTTCACAAACCATCAAGTCTACGCTCAGGTTATCTCTACGATGGGCCAATCCACCTGATCGAACTCTCACCAAACCTGCACCCAAAATGTCTCACCAAAAAATTTGTGCCCCTTCCATCACATTTCTGACTGCAGTAGTGGCGAAGAGAATAATATACTCGGATACAACTTGTCACAAAGGTGACAAAGTGGTGAAGAGCTTACCAAATTGTTTCTCAAAGTTTGTTTTTAGACCACTTGTCATGACCCCACGAGACGCATGTTCGGATATTCCAATCATTCACCTCTTAAGGGTGTGTGGCACCACGATGGTTCTTACTTGGTTTACCGACACACCAAGAATACTTCATCTAGAATACTCCTCTTGACCTAGAGAATACCCATACTCTATTCTAGGCTACCAGGGAATCAAACTCCTACTCTAGTGTAGCTCTTGTATACTTAGTCAATTGTTAACAGTTTAACACTTATTCATTTATAAGAATACATCCATGAACATGAGAAACCAAGACAAGGACTGCGGAACCAACGAAGACATACACATAAATAGTGCAGGCGGAAAAAACCGTGCCTAACACTCGACTAAGTCTTTGTTATTGTGAAACAGTTACAATATGAGAACTACCGATTCGATCTACAACTTGAGTAGAGTCACACAACTTGCCTCACCTCACCAATACACTCATACATATATTCATCACACCAAGACTTTATGTCGCAACCATCTCCACAACCTCCTATGTTGCACCTTAGATATGCCCACAACCGTAGACTTGTTGTCCCTTCGTTACCATATACTTTCACCAAGATAACACATATTTCAGTTCTACCTCACACATGCCTCCAAAAGACCTTAATTTCTAGCCTTCCCAAAACCTCCCAGAGCATCCCACCCTTGGCTACTTGTCTTCCATCTTGGAATTTCTACCTTAGACTTGCCTCAAACTTGTTCTCCCTATATCATTTCCAATATTCTATTCCTTCCTTTGGTTGTGTGCCATTTCTCTCATAGGAACTCCAAGGGTCATTTGTGTGAAACTTCATGTCTTTTGGGTGTGTCATGACCCTTCATGAATCCATACTCAAACAACTTGTTGTGCTCTTCCATGGACCTGGTGCACCCATCCAAGCTCGTGCATCCATCAACCATCATGTCTCTTCGACCGATGCACCCTTTTCCTTGTGCATTCTCTCATGTCGATCATCATGACTCCTTGTGTGTGTGTCGATGGGGTCATCCAACCTCTTCAATGCACCCATTTTTTTGAGGGAAAACAAATGCGCTCATTGGGCATGCTTCCAAGTTTCCCTGCCCTTTCCCAAATGCAACCCAAGTCTTTGTCAATCGTTCTAAGGAAAGTAATATGTGTTCTCCGTTGGTGTTACATGTCACCATCGTGTGCCCAAGGTGCCCTTGCTCACACCCAAATGTCTTCGTTCGCCGAACCGATCGCTTCTTCCTTGTACTCTTCATGTGTTATGTCACCAAATATTCCCAAGGAGCACGTGCATGCTCGGTGGGTGTCGTGGGAGACCTTATAGGTTCGACAATGAAAATATTTTTTTTTTCTCCTAGATTTGTCACCTTCAACTTGAATGTTTCATAGTCACAATACTTTGTTCTTGAAAAGAAAAGAAATATCAGGTATTTAATTACATTATATACACAGTATGAACTAAACAATATTACAATCCATTCTCTTGTTATTTGGGAAGATTGAATGTTGTAGAAAAAACATATATAAATTTGTATCGAATACATAGAGAATGGGGCGTACATATAGTCCCCTAACAACAATATGGAGGCTAACCTCATCATTGTTAATGGTGAATGCACAGTAACTAAGGAGGTTCTCAAGAAGGAAAACTCAAATGAAACATGGGACCAAGAAGTATGAGTAATATGGGGTGTTGTTAAGTGTAGTTGTACATTAGCTGAGAGGTCTTGTTTCCTGTACATATAAACCTACACGCATACTACAAGGAGGAAGCATTATTTAAAGGAAGCATAGAAGTTTCCTTTATGTCAGAATTGATTAAGGCTCCCTAGGAAATTCCTTTTCGAATCATAGTTGGCAATATCTAAAAGTAAAACATTTGCATCTTTGACTAAATATCTATGCAAAATAGATTTGTATTGTGTAATTTACACTAAGGGAAGCCGAAATTGAATATATGGAAACCAAAAACTATATGTACAAATTAAGGCACACTCATTCCTGGGAATCTTTATCTCTCTAGCATATTTTGTGTTCATCCACAATGCATTTATTTAGTGATCATTTCTTCTCTTTTTGCTGCCAGTTGTTGTCTTGGTTTTTTGGTTGCATTCAATACCCCCATCTATTTGTGATCGCAACAATATAAAATATCTAGGAGCAGAACAAGTTCTTGAACTGAAGGCATGATGAAGTTGGTTGTGAAGAGGAAGTGTTTTTGCTGCTCTGACCAACCTCTTTCTGTTGAAGGATATCATTTTAGTTGGGAAAGGATAACAAATTCTTACCACTCCATCTTTTATGTTCTTGTAACCATAATAAGAAAAAACATTCCCAAACTCTTCCACCACTATTAAAAAAATGTCTCATAAAATGGTTGAAAACAACAATGACCCCACTTTTTATGATAATTGAACAACAACATGGTTGTAAAACATGGGTTGTGGAAAGACCACCATGGGAAAAATTATGTCAGAAGCTTTAGGGTATTACTTCTTTGACATGTATGTTATAAAGGTTGAGGACGTGAATTTGAAAGCCAACTATTATTCTCAGTTGTATATTGCACATGCTTTTCCTTGTAATACCAAACATTTTTATACGTATTTTGTTTTATATGTGCATTGATAAGTTGATTGAAGAGTCTGTAGGTGGAACACTTGTAGCACAAATCTTCAAAGAGAAAAATTAAGAGTAGTTTATAGATTATGAGGTAATGGTGATTTCCCTTTATTACATTTTACTATAGCACACTTCTACATGATTCAAATAAGGAAACCTAAAAGATTTTCATTTTATGCTTTCTTCATTATCTATGAATTCATTCTATGGTTCCTTTATCATCTGTGAAGTCCATTGGTCACATGTATTAAAGATCCTCAATTGGCTTCACTTGGGAAAACATGTTTTTTATGTAGATAAAGGGTTGGATTATGCATGATGAATGATTATGGTAATTAGAGTTATTAATTTACATGAAACTTGCAAACGTTTAATCATAGGATCATTTCTAAAGGGTTTATCAGTATTTAAACAAGGTATCTATTGAATAGTTATTATCAAAATTTACAATTAAGAAAATCCATTATCTAAAGCTAGTTTGTATGTGGCACATGGACTGATCATATCCTGGATAACATATTTGGCAGAGAAAATTTCTAAGTGGGTTGTCTTCAATGCATCACCTAGTAGTGTCCACTAGAGGTGGTGTTGTTGTTGTTCGACCTCAAAATTAGTGAGAAAATTTGTTTTCTTATTCAATGTTTACAGTTTTACTAGTGATCTATTCTACAAGTGACTAATTGTTATCTTTCTTGTTTGTGTTGCAAATATAAAGGAGGCATTTGAATCAAGGAGTCGCGATTTGGTTGGATTTGCCTCTAGAGGCACTTGCAAAACACGTTATAGCAGTGGGGACTGAATCATTACCACTTCTAGGCCGAGCTTCAATTGATCCCTACTCTCAGGTTCAGTTTCTTCTTATGTATTCCATAATCCATATATAGAATGCCCAGTCTCCAGGCATCGTGGAAATTACATGTATCCATGCTATAAATGTTTCTCTTTCTTTAGGATTTAGGTGTTTATATTGATTTATTGCATAATTTGTTCTTTTATCCTTCTTCATGTGTGCTCATTCCTTTAAGCTTATGGGAAATTTTTTGTATGGTATAAAAGATTGTATAGTAGGGGTAGATATTCTTTGCAAGTTGAAGTGGATTAGTTATCAACCCCCTAATATTCCATTTGTTATTAATGAAACTTTTAGGGAGAGTTAAATAACCTCAATTCATGTATTTTGTTGTAGAATGGGTCAAGATAGAGTTGCATAAATTGGGTTAGGCCATGGTATTATATTTGTTAATGTAACTGGAAAGTGTAAGTGAGTAGTGGATGACCCTTTAAATTTAAAAATGGGTTTTGTGTTTTCATAAATAAAGAAGATATGAATTGAACATGTTTTTGAATTGAAATGACTGATTCAGAGAACTATTTGTTGGACGATCGGTTTTGATTGATGTCAACCCTTGGATATTGGCCTTAGTGATTGATGTCAACCCTTGAAGCAAGTTCAATAGAAAATTTGGGTAGTCCCAAAGGTGTGGTTAAGGAACCCTAGTTTGGTTGAGGAATAAAGACATGAAGATCAATGATTTTGCAGGTGAGACTATCTTAGATGGATAGTACGCGTCAAGCCATTTTCGATGATATGTGGAACGCCATGTGGTTCCTCATGGTTAGTGAGATATGGCCTTGTGAAGTTGGATGACCCTCAAGAGTATTCTAGAAGGTCCTAGAAGGTCAACAAGAAGTCAATTATTCTAGAAATCTTCTAGAAATTCATCAAGAAGATTCCTAGTCAAAGTGGTTGCAAAAAAATTAAAATTAAAAATAAATTTGTTATAACAAGAAATTAATTATGGGTAAAGTAGTTGTAACAAGAAGGTTGAATAGTCAAAGTGGTTGAACAAGAAATTAATTATGGGTAAATTGGTTGCAATAAAGAAGTTATGATTTGACTAATTAAGGAAAGTTAGTTGTAACAAGAAAGTGGGTTAGCCCTAGAAGATGGAGAAAGGGGTAAAATAGTTACAAGGAAGCTTCTAGAAGAAGGCACTTGGAAAATATAAATAAGAGAGAAAGAGGCTCCCATTAGCACCTATTGAGCACATTGAATATCTATATTGTAAGGTGTTATGGGTAGGTACAATTGACAAATCTGAAGTGGCAGGTCTGAGGCAACGAAGGTCTAAAGAAGAGAAAGTTTCGGAGCTGCAAAGAGTTTGACTATTCTAGGGTATCTGAGGTTATCCGTGAGATGCAGAAGCAGAGGTAGTGTACATCTGCGGTATGTGGGCACAAAGAAGCGTGAACATCCATGAGCTTCAGAGTGACAAGATCGTGTATAGGAAATCCACGATTTGTAGAGCAGTTAGGGCATGGACATCTGCGGTCGATAGTGGAGGAAAGCGTGGATACTAGGAGTTGTAGAAGGGGAAATCACAGATCTGTAGAAAGGGAAAACAAAAGATGCTTGTTCCAGGTTGCAAGATCTGAGGATAGACTGCAGGTATGTTTGTCAAAGATCAGATACAACAAGTTTACTACAGAGTTAAAGGTATGTTCATGATTATGTTTTGAGATTATATCTTAGTGATGTTGTGGAGCATGCTTGAGGCATGACTTTGTGAGGTTTGGTATATGCCCTCTTGGATGTATGGTATATGTTGTAGATTATGATTTGAGGCAGATCTGTTGAGGCACATTGCTCATGCACTTAGCTTAGTTTTATTGGCATATCTTATGGTACATTGTGAGAGACATTTGTTAGTGGTATTGGTATATGATTGGATTATAAGTGGTACATGCTTGAGGCTACATAATAGTGAGGTTCTTGGCACATGATTTGATGTAAGGGTTTATGGTATTCAGTTTATGAATAGTGTGATGTATTACTAGAGGCCTCTTGTTGGTTATTTTGGTGTATGTTTTGGTATATAGTTGAGGTACATGAATGAGCCATATAGTTGATGAATTGGCTCATACATGAGGTACATGGTATGGTTATGTTGGTGTTTATTTATGAGGCATAGTTTGGTATAGTTGATGTACTTGTTCTTGGCACATGGTTTATAGATGATGTGATATATATGTCTAGGCATATTATTAGAAGCACATCTTAATATTGGTATGTTGGAGATCGTTATGAGTTGTTGTGAGTGGTTTAGGTTGATGCACATTTGGGTGATATTGTGCATATGATTGAGAATTGTCTTGTTGGTTGATCTATGTGATTAGATTTGGTTTGGTTTTTGAGTTGATGTGACAGGTTGAGAGGTACAGGTTGTTGGTATAGGTTGGTACAAGTTGTTGGTACAGGTTGATGGTACAGGTTGTTACAGGTTGTTGGTACAAGTTCATGTGAAAAGTTTCACATTGACAGAGTGACAATGGTAGTATCAATTATTTGGCACTTATATTTTAGGGCGACAGGACAAGGCAAGGAAAGGGGGTTGTATCCTCCTTATAGTTGGAGCTGGAAAATCAGAGAGTTGGAACCTAAGAACTAAGGGGGTTGGAGCTTCCTTATGGTTGGAGCCATAGAATTAGGGAGTTGGAGCTTCCTTCAGGTTGGAGCCTGGGTAACTAAGGGGTTGGAGCATCCTTCCAATTGGAGCTATAGAATTGGAAGTTGGTGCTTCCTTGAATGTAATTCTTTGACATATAAGAAAAGCATTACGTGGTTTTCTCCCGCATTGGGTTTCCACGTAAATATTGGTGTATTGTGTATTGTGTGGATGTGTTTATTATTGTTTATTATACACTGATGTATGTTAATGTTTATGACACAACAATATATTAATGATGAACTGATGAACATTGTTGAATAAGTTAAAGGAGTATAAATTGTGGTTAAAAGAAGTATAAATTTATCATTATCGATTCACCCCCCCTCTCAGTAATCCAACAATTGGTGTCAGATCTAGTTCCTTCAGTAAATAATTTAACTATTGGAAGGAGATCATGGAACACACTGAGAATGGAGTAGCAACGTTAGATTGTGAGAGTGGTCTAGAGTATGAGATATGGAAGAGAGGGAATAAAGTATTTTTAAAGGCACAGGGATATGATATTTGGAAATCAGTTGTGACAAGATACAATGCTACAAGGACACCTAAGGCTACAACCAAGAAGGAATTGAATAAGAACAACAAAATAGCAAAGGATTTCATCATGGAAGGACTATGTGATTCAACAAAGGACAAAGTGGGTAAATTCTTATTAGAGAAAGAACTTTGGGACAAGCTACATAATATATATTTTTCTCCCATCAAAAAATCAGAGAATGCCAAAGAAGATGCAGGTACAGAACAAGAAGAAATATGTTCATCATGTCAGATAGATTCTGAAGAGGAAGAAGTTGATTACAAATAACAATTGATCTGTGCAAATGAATATTTAAGGACCGAAAACAAGTCACTCCAAGAAGAACTAAAGAAGATGGAAGAATCATAGAACTTCAACACCAAAGAAGTCGAGTAGATGATCATGATGCTAAAATTTCAGCTAGAAGAGGCAAGAAGGACTGAAGAAACTCTCGAGGATCATAAGCAGTATTTGGAAGACAAAATAACAACATAGAAGGAAGAAGTAGAAAATAGAGAGAAGATATTGAGAGATCATATCAAGGAAAGAACTAATGATTTAAATCAACTTGAAGAAGAGTTCAGTCAACAAGAAAGAAAACTTGAAGATGAAATAATCACATTGACTATCCAACTTGAAGAAGCAAAGCGAATAGAAGAAGTCATGAGGAACCAGATGATGAATAAAGAAGAAGAGGTGGAGAATCTTGAAAAGAAGTTGTCATGTTGAGAGTAAAAGTTTTCAACCTCATCATGAATGTTGAAGAGAAATAAACATCCACATCATCAGTTGAAGAGAATCCCTCTAGGTTGTTAGAAATGAAGAATGAAGAGAATCCAAAGACTTATGTAGAATTCATTAAAGGTTCGATGAAGAAGGAAGAATGCAAGCCTTTGAACAACAATATTCTAGAAGTGAAAAAGACTCAACAAGAAGACTACAGAAGAAGATCCTCGACGTTCAAGCCACAAAGAATCCTCAATCATGATCATGATCAACCATGGTTGGAATTCAGAAGGACTACACCACAAAGAATATCATTCACTCCCATGTATGTAAATTTCTTTTATAGTCATTGTTTTTATTGTACTAACTTTGGACATATGGTTGTAGATTGCAAGGATTATGAAAGAAATGTTCAAGAAAGAAATACTTATGTGACCCCACATAATATTAAATGTTCCAAATTCCACAACTATGGTCATATAGCTTAGAATTGTATAAGCATGACAGTGTAATCCATAAAGAAAGAAAGAAATATCAGATATACTAAAATTTGGACAAGAAAATAACAAGAAGAAGAGAAAGTGAATAAAGAAAAGACTTCAGAAATTACAAGACTTTCCATCGTATGGGAAAGGCAAGGAAAGAAAGCAAAAGAAGAACAAGTTTCAAGAACCATATTGTCAGAATCTGCGGCAAAGCAAGATCGCAATGAAGAGAAGGTAAAGAAAGACAAATTCCCAAAGATCATAGGATTTGTTGTAGCATGAGAAAGAAAAGATGAGCAGATGAATAAATAATGGGCCCAAGAAATTTCACTTTCAGGGATTATAGTGAAAAATCAATCCACAGGCAGAAAGAAAGAAATCAAAGTTCAGAAGGATGATGAATCTACAGATGGAGAGGAAGATTACTCTGCATCAGAGAAGGTATTATTTTGATCCATCCAACTTGGAGACTCAATGTATTATGAATATTGAACAAGGGGAGTATAGGAATCATCTCTACATATCAGATATTTATCATTCGAGCAGT
>SNQJ01S0308707.1:0-10041 GCA_010110895.2 Picea sitchensis
ATTCAACAAGTAAGGCCTCATAGTTAGTACCAATCCAAGGTTTTTTCTTTTATGCATCTTCTTTAAAGACTTGTATGAAGAGTTGCTAACATACCAATAGGAATTTCGATACATGGATGAATTCCTTTGATCACAATGATTAGAGTGCTGACACAACTGAGATGTAGATGGTGAATAATATGGTGTTGGTTGAACAAAAGGTGTAGCAAGTATTACATGGACCAATCCCCCTAGAAGTAAGCAAGATGACTATGGTTCAAGCTATAGATATTTCTGCAAATAGGTTAACTAGTTACATTCCAAGTGGGCTCGGATGCTGCAAAGAACTAGAATATCTCAATCTTTCTTACAATGCACTTGAAGGTCTGATTCCAATATCGCTCGATGAAATCCAAATCTCCAAGACATGGATTTATCCTCCAACAATTTTTCAGGTGGAATACCCATGTCATTGGAAAATCTCAAAGTGCTCATCCATTTGAATTTATCTTTCAACAACTTGTCAGGAGAAGTTCCAAAGGGAGGAGTTTTCAAAAAGCTTGGTGTTACAACATTTGTGGGAAATTCTGGTCTATGTGGACCTTGGGTAAATCTATCACCATGCTCTACTCACAAACATAAAAGTGTTTCACATCTGAAAATAGTTATCATACCTATTGTTGCAGTTGCAGTCATTGTTGTATTGTGTTTGTTTTTGGGATTCCTGTGGAGACGAAATTGCAAGAGGCATACTCCTATAGAGGTTGGAGCATCATTAAATGTGGGGCATTGAATAATTTCCTATGGAGAGCTCATCACTGCAACAGAGGAATTCAATGATGCCAACTTGCTAGGAGTGGGTAGTTTTGGGAAAGTGTACAAAGGGGTTATGAATGATGGCACAATCATTGCAGTGAAGCTTCTCAATCTAGAAATTGAAGGGGATCACAAGAGTTTTGACGGGGAGTACAAAGTTTTGGGTAGAGTTAGGAACCAAAATCTTATTAGAATCATAATTTATTATTTAGACCTCCAAATTAAAGCTTTGATATTTCCATTAATGCCAAATGGAAACCTAGAGAAGTGGTTATATCCTGATGATGAAGTAGAAAGTAGTTTGACTTTGATCCAAAGGTTGAATATAGAAATAGACATTGCATAGGGCATGGCTTATCTCCATCACCATTATTTCATGCAAGTGATCCATTGCGATCTGAAACCAAACAATGTGCTTCTGGGTGAAGATATGACAACATACTTAATAGACTTGTCATTGCTACAATACATTTTGTAGACTCTGAGGATTTAGCTGTCACATCCACACATGCACTCAAGGGAGCCACATGCTATATTCCTCCAGGTATTATTTGAGAAAGATAACATGTTAGGGAATGTCATGAGTTTTCTATGTTTATTAAAAAAATATGAATCAGAAACCTTTTAATGAGGATGTTTGAATTCAGAATATGGATTAGGTGGATGTGTCACAAAAAAAGGTGATGTTTATGGCTATGGAGTAGTGTTATTGGAGATTCTCACTAGAAAGAAACTCACCCACAACATGTTTGTGGAAGGAATGAACTTGCATAAATGGGTGGGTAGTGGTTTTCCAAATCAAGTAAGGGAAGTGGTGGATAAGAGTCTATTAAGGAGGACTAGTACCATCAATGAAGAAGATAAGGAACTCAATTGCCTCAATCACCTTGTAAATGTGGGTTTTCTCTGCACAAAAGAATCCCTTGAAGGACGACCTACTATGATCAACATTGTGGGTATACTACAAAACATCAAAGATACATTTTTTACAGTTGCAGGAATTCCAAAATTCCAATCAAATATAACACATTTGCTAGGAAGTACAAGTGTTGTTCACAACAACGTTGGTGAAGGACAAAGTTCTTCTACATTCTTGTATTTTGTAAGATATCATTGGTTGTATAACTAAGCCATAAAGTAATTTGAGTCCATTGTCATTAGTTCCATGTAGTTAAGTATAATTCCCTTCTCCTTCTCTAGGTGGCCTATTTGTTTGAGTCTTATTCCCCTTTCCTTTCTATGTATGTTCATTGTTGGGTACATATGATTGTAAAAAATAAAGATGCATATGCATGAAGAACATTTTGGAAATGTTTCTACAACAATAAAATCCCCTATCCTTATCTTAGGAAAACTTTATGCATATCAAATCTTATTTGTGTTGTTCTGGCCATATAAATATACCAAGAGATTTGTATTTGTTTTAAAAGATTAAAGACGAAGTCAATGCTTTTGATTCCACAACTATTCATTAAGTTATGAGTTCAAATAAAGAGCACGAACATGTTGAGGAACATGATGTTTTCTATACTTTTTCAGATATTCAACATGTTCTTCCTTTACTCCAACACTTTAAAGCTAAAATTATGAAACAATATCAATTAATGCATGACACAACTACTTTATTCTCGAATTTGAGGAATTGCACTGACTCCTTACTTTCTAAAAAAATTACTAAGTAAAATTTATTAGAACAATTGTTATTATGAGTTGAAGATTTAAACTTTGATAATATTTTTAAGATTTAAAACTTCTTATCACACACTTTCAATTATTCACACATAACCAACTATTTTTGTTCATATTATTTTTTTGGGTAAATAAAACATTCTATAAAAATACACAGTGTTACAAAAAAATTCCTCGGAAGAAGAGAGTTCAAGGAGCCTAACTAAACCATTTTTTTTGAAATAATCTAAACAACTTGATTATGACACTGTCCAACACTAATATTTCAGAGAAATTCTTAAAAAAAAAAAAAGCATACATTTAGCCTTGTAAAAAGCAAAATTTTATAACTGATTGCAAAATAGCTGGACTGACATAAAAGCAGAGTGAAATAGAAACTAGTGGCTTCCAACATGAAACAATGAAATGGAAACACATTTTCCCCCTTCTCGATAAGTCTACTAGAGTTATATTAGATTCTTCTCCCCTCCACCTTCCCGGGTGTTGATGAAACAAGACCATTGGGAAGATACAAGTTGGTCTTCATATATAGTTCACAGTTCTTTGTTGATGTTCACCATGGTTCTCTGAATTTGGGACTTTCCTTCGATGCTTGCTGCTATATATTCCTTATTGTACCAATAGCTCTATAAGATGCTCAGATTTTGCATCTTTGCCCACTAGTTTGGCTAGGATGTTTCACAAGTGCCCCATTTTATTCACAAAGGACCTCATTAATCACAAATTCTCTTCTAGCATTTACAACATTTTCCAAATCCTCTAGCCCCTTTATAGTTACCTCAGAACGCAGTTCTCTATAGTTTGTGATAAAATTGGAGATATATTTGGAGAAATTCATGAGAAGAAGTATCTATCCTGCTCAATCGAGTTCTGATCGCATGTCTTTTGGCTACGAATTATGGAAATTTTTGTTGAAAGTGCTTATTTTGTCTTCCTAGCTTCTCATCCTCAACCTCCTAGTTCCATTGGATAGATAACAAAATCAACATCCCTTGAAATTTCCACCACTTTCTAGGTGTTTGCTTTAGTCTTCAAATCGAGCATATTACTATGCTCTACTAATAGATCTTAGGGAAAGAAAATTTTAATAGATACAATGTGGTAATTGTATTAATGTTACTAAAGTGCAGTATTTGATACAAAAGTGTGGTATTCGATCGTTTGGAATTTTTTCACAAGATTTTATAGTTTTAACTTATTGGATCCTTCTTAGTGGATAATATAATTGGATGCTTTATATAAAAATAACATAGAAAATCCAACCATTATGTTTGAGGAAGCTGAGATGGAGATCTATTTTGTTCCTTTTGTTTTCTGGTGTGTTATGAAAATCTTTCTATTATTCTTATATATATTTTATTTCTTTCTATTATATCATGACATATTTTTGTTCTCTTATTTTATTCTCCTGGTTAATCCTTTTGTGTTTTACAGATTTCTAAAAAAAATGAATTTAGGGTTTGTATATAGAATTTTATCTTGTAAGAAGTTGTTCGTTATAAAAAATCTAAAATTTGTGATTTCTTTTCTTCTCCTCGTTATTAGTCTTTTATGTTAATGTGGACATTTCAATTTGTATGATTAGAAACAAAAACTATCATACTAATATGGTATGAGAATTGCAAACTTGCAAATGAAAAGTAGGCTTAAATTTTTATTAATATTTTATATTAATGTGCACATTTCAATTTCTATGATTAATAACAAAAAATATCCTTACTAATATGGTATGAGAATTACAAACTTTCTCATTCATATGAAAAGTATGCTTAAATTTTTATTAATCTAGGTGGTGCTCAAGAGCCCTACTTTCACCTTCACCAAGCATGACCACAATTATACATAAATCTCATATTAAAATCCTGAGAGATGTAGTTCACCATAAATATCAAAGTATGATCAATATCGAAGTTTATATGGTACTTGTTACACATGCTTCTTCTAAATTATCAAAGTTTTCTTATTGTAATTGGGTAAGTAATTTTATTATTTGAACAACATGTTACATTGACATCTCAATTATTTTGGATGTTATAACTCCTTACAAAATTTAGGAAAAATTATTTCTTTACAAAACTCAAACAAATTTAAGTACAAAATTTTGCTTGCATATATGTTCAATTTTTGGGGATACATCTAACTGGAGGACATGTGGAAGGACCCAAAATGCACCAATATCAAACAACACTACATGTAACATAATAAATCATAAATGATACATGTAATGATGTAACAACATAATAATCACATTTACAAATCATTTATCACCATTGCATTTATCATTGTATTTATAAACTTTGAATGATATAGATCCAAGTCTTAAGATAAATAATCTAAGAATAGGTCAATTCAAAAAATGAGCATCATTGTTCAAGGCATTGTCCCACTAGTCTTTCCATCCAAGTACTGCAGAAGAGATAAATACCAACCATGGGAATGTTTCTATCTAAATCATAATTATTTGCATTCTCCACAATACTCAATGGCACAACAACCAGCCCGAGTTGTGCCTCATTGGGACCAAACAAAGAGTTTATTTTCAATGGTGCAAGGAGAAGAGCTTGACAACTTGTAGTGAATGAGTATCCTTGTTAATTATGTGTTTCCTTTTATTTACTCATTATCTTATGTTTAATTGCCTCATGGTGGCCTTGATTGACCTAGATATTTAGTTAATAGGATGAATCAATAATAGAAATTTAATCCTTTTTAACCATATATGATCCTAAGTGTTATATCAATAAAGCATTATCATCCATTAACTTCAAAGTAAATAGCTTAATGAAAAAATGAACAATCATACACATAAAAGTACGCAGTGTTTTCGCGTCAAGGAAGCCAATAGGGAGAAAACCATGGGAAATTTTCTTATATGTCTTGAAAAATTACATTCATTGGAAGCACCAACTTCCATGGATTTTCAACTACTGGCTTTGGAAGGAGGCTCCAACCCCTAGTTTCTTAGGCTACAACTGAGGGAAGCTCAACTCCCCAATTCTATGGATACAACTAGAGGAAAAGGAGGCTACAACCTCCTATGTTCTTCGGCTACAACGGAAGGTGGCTACAACCACTGTCACTTGCCCGTCCTACCATACGAGAAGTAGAAGTAGGAATGATGGAACCCTTTGTCACACTATCCTTTGTGAGATATGCAGCTTTGTACCAATAAATCTGAACCATGCCAACCTGTAAGCACGTACAAATAAATCTAAACCATGCATCGAAAGCTGTACCAATCTGGACCATCCATCAACCATGCATCAGCTTTGACACCTCAACTTTGTAATCAACATGTACCATAAGCAAATTGCATCAACCATGCACCAACTTGTATACAAAAAACGTAAGCAAACAGCACAGTACCATAAACAGAAGTGCATCAGCAAATGCACCAACTTTGTACTAAACAATTCTCAATCAGCACGTACCATAAACAGTGCATCCAACCATGTACCAAAGTATATTTACCAATCAATCATTATTCAACTACTCATCAACTATGACTCATCAATATGTACCAACATCATCAATTATACACCTGTGTATGTGCCAACTCATCAACTACTTGTCTCGACCATGTACTCAACTTGTACATGACAAAAGCCCTCATAAATTTCATTATCCAAATTTGATTTGTAACTCCGTAATAGAAATGGTGTATATGATCACATTTGTGTAATAGAAATGGTGTATATGATCACATTTGTGCAAACCTTCCTTAACTTTAACAACAAGAGACTAGCATTTTCATCAAACTTTTCTTTAGTCTCACATGCCTAGTTTTGGATTAGTCAACAACCCTAACTTGAAGTAATCATAAATTTGAACTTGTAATATATAAAGATCTAAAACTGATACACAATGTTCTTCAGTGTGTTTTATACAATTCCTCAAGGTGTTAATACTTGGAACCTCTCATAAAAGGAGTTATAGCAAAAATGACATACCTTTATGAATTCTGGCTTATTCTAGAGAGAGACCTTGTAGAGCGTTCCCTACATGAAATATTTGTTGAATTGATCTGAAACTATTAAAAAACATACTACAACATGTACCCTAACCAATACATTTGGCCTCACTAAATTTGGATATGTTATGAATAAGTTATGACGTTTTTACTCAAAACACATGTTTTTGACTAGTTTCAGGACTAGCCACAAACCCTATTTTTCTACGGAGTGTAACTCCCAAAATACAACGACCCACAAGAATAATTTCTTACCACATATACTTGGATATGTTTTCTCAATGGCATAGCAATTTCATGGTCTGAATCATTATAGAAAAAAGTTATAGCGAAAATGGTGAGATGACCTGTAAATAACATACCTTAGAAAGCACCATCAAAAGAATTTATCCTTCCTTGCATTTCGGCCTTCTTTTCTTCACCTTGCCTTAGAATTTAGGCTTATATATCCCCGGTTACCTCAAAAACCTATAGATATTCAATATGCTCAAGTGTGATTAAAATGAGAGAGCCTTGCCTCTTATTTATACTTTCCAAGTAGCTTCCTTAAAAACATCTTCTAGGTCACTTGACCCCACTTTCCTTATTTTAGGGTTAACCCACTTCTAATTTCTCCATTAAATTTATTGTTGAAATAATTTATTTTGTATTCACTTTGAATTATAATACACACATCACTTCACTTTATTATTTACCTTTTAAAATCCCTTAAACCTCTTTGACTACTTTGACCTTTTGGGGCTTCTAGATGACATATGAGGGTCCTCCAACTTCGTAAGGACATAAAACTCAAACCGTGAGGATTTATGTGACATTACACATACCACCAGAAATTTAATGACATGTACTATCCATCTAGAATAGTATTACCTTCAAATATAGCAAAAATCATACCGTTATCCATCAAACAAACTTTGGTCCATTACCCAAACCTGGGCTCTCCAACTTCACATGGTCATAACTCTATAACCGTGAGGAGTTATGTGACATTATACATACCACCACAAATGACATGATAAACATTATCCATCTAGGATAGTTTCTCTGACAAATTCATTGTCCTTCATCTCATTATTCCAAAATTAAGCATGGGTTCTCTTACTCCGCAAACCGTCTTCCCGTGAGGGCTTTCACCATAAGGGGACCACTTTGGAGTTCATCCATATTTACTTCTTATCAACCATGAAAAAACAATAATGAGTCATATTTACATCAAACAATCTTGGGTCCATTGCCCAAACCTTTGTGCTACAGAGCTTTCTTCAAGGGTTGACATCAATGACAACCAACCTTAATAAACACTAGCTTCCTACCATAGGGAGTTTGCGAGTCCATAATAGCCCAATAAAAGTCCAAATACAATCCTATCAACAAATTCACCTAGTTACCATTGATTTCAATGTTGTTACCACCGAGTTTGGATAGAAATTTGAAGGTGGTTCCTATGAAATTCCCTTGGAAGTTCATTTTGAAATTTTTCCATGATGTAATGGGCATGATTTTGACATAACTCTGGAAGAAATTTATATTTCTAAATATGATTGTGTGGAGTGAATATCAACAAGAAACTACTTAGCTACATTGTTAGTGACATTGCTCGAAAGGCCATGGTTATTGCATTGTAATCTTGGTGCGTCTACAACCCAATATGGATAATACATGTAACATAAAATACAAAACACTAATAAAAACTAAATGAAAAATGGAGCACTGTAAAAATGAAAAAAAAAACCAACAACAATAATAATAATAATAAATTAAACCAACATAGCTCTATCTTAACTTTGATATTTTAAGCACCATGAACTTTGTATCTGGATTTGTTTTTAATCCCTCAAATTAGTTCTTAATAGATCTGGGGTTAATATGGACCTGTGTTGGTTAGAAAATATGGTTTTAGATTTCATTCATATAAAACCAAGAATCGATAATCAACACATGATAAAATAAATATAGTCAAACACACAAAAGAACAAGAACATTGATGTATAGTGCATAAACCTCTCGGGAATAAACTCAACTCTTAAAAATAACATCAATTCATATCTTACATCATCTTCAAGTGATTAAAAATTAGGAAAATTCTCAAATATATAGAGGAGAGGGGTTTAGTTAGTTTACCCCAAACCCATAAATGTGGGACCACAAAACCCGACTACTAACCATTAATGTGATTCCAAGGAACTTCACTTGGGGACACAAATAATTAGAGTTGACAAATAATATTTGATGAATTTGATGAAGTGAAAATTGCATCCCAACAACTCCCTTTAATTTGCACTTAGAAAGTGATACAAAAAATTACCAACAATGAATACTACAACCTAACCTCGACGAGGTGAAAATAAGATCTTAATGGAGAATCCATCACCTCCAAAACACCTTCACATCATCCTCTTCAAAAATTAGTTAAGAAAACATGAACAATCAGAGCGGGAAACCAAACTCCTTACATATTGTCAAAGAAAATTATACATAGTAGATGACAAAGAAGCATGCTAAAGCTAAGACTGATTAGATGAAGTTGCAGATAAATGTCAAAGATCAACAAGAATGCTCCAATCACTCAAACCAATACATTGACCATATGCTCATGATGGTCAAAATACCGACTACTACTACAAATTCCACATGCAAGAAGATGGTATTTTCATGATGCACCACATGATAGAAAAGAAATAATCAAATGTTATCATCGAAAAACATTCAACAAAAACTATTTATATGTTGGATTACTGAGAGGGGGGGTGAATTAGTAATAGAGCAATTTAAACCTTTTCAACCATATAATGCAAGTGTTATACCAGTGTAGCATTATGATCCAATAATTATAGAGTAAATAAACAATAAACAAATGAGCAATCATACACATACACAGTACACTAGTGTTTTTACGTGGAAACCCAAAGCAGGAGAAAACCATGTAATGATTTTTCTTATATGTCTTGCAAAATTACATTCATTGGAAGCACCAACTTCCTTTGTTTTCCAGCTACAATTGGAAGGCGGCTCCAACCCCCTAGTTTCTTAGGCTACATCCTAAGGGAAGCTCCAACTCCCCAATTCTCTCGCTACAACCAAAAGGAGGCTACAACCCCCTAAGTTCTCTGGCTACAATCGGAAGGTCGATACAACCACCTATCCTTGCCCCATCAAACTGCTATGAAATATAAATGCCAAATGTAGACAACCTGTCACTGTCACTGAATCAACCACCGCCACTGTCAACCTGTAATAATAACCTGTAACAACCTGTACCAATCAACTTGCACCAAACAACCCGTACCAATAACCTAAACCAACATGTACCATGCATCAACCATGCATCAACCCAGACTCATCAATATGTACCAACATCATCAACTATAAACCTCATGTATGTGCCAATTCATCAACTACTTGTCTCAACCATGTACCCAACATGTGCCTCAACCATATACCAAAGACATACACCAATATAACCATCAAAAGTTATCTAACAATTCATCACTCTATCCATAAAACAAATACAATAAACCCTTACATCAAACCATGTGCCACAACCTCACTGTTATCTAGCCTCAAGCTAAACCAACAACTTCAGCAAC
>SNQJ01S0308709.1:0-10041 GCA_010110895.2 Picea sitchensis
TAAGGTATACAATCCTAAGGAATAAGTTAATACCTTTAAAACCATGCATTAAACACCATATACATTGAGCAAAGACAATAATAATCAATAAATAAGGCTCTTATCCTCCCAGGTGAACAACCAATCACTCAAGCCAAAATACCCAGAAATCAATAATGCACAACATTCATATGGTAAATGTTTTCTTGGTGTATAACAACATGTTTGCAAACATTTCTATGCATATTGTGCACAAGTCAAATCATATGCATGCAATTTATATTTGTATCTTTTCATATATCACTCTAGCATTTATATGAGTGTGATGAATAATATGCCAATAAATGTCAAATGCTGTAACGACCCCTTCGTCATGTCTATGAGTAGCGAAGTACAATAGAAATTTTTACCTCTTTTTTTATTTCTTTTAAAAGGAAAATAGAAATTAACAACACCTAATTCATATAAATGCAAAAACACATGACATCATAAATAAGGTGACACATGATCAGAATATAAACAAACTCTACAATATCGTTGCGGAACGAAATTGCAAACCATAATGCCGACCAATCTCATCATATTATCACCAATAACAATAATTTTGCCGAATATAAAACTGCTTTCTACTTTACCTCATATGCATGCAATTTATATTTGTATCTTTTCATATATCACTCTAGCATTTATATGAGTGTGATGAATAATATGCCAATAAATGTCAAATGTCAGAATCAATTTCTTCGGCCATGTCTATGAGTAGCTAAGTACAATAGAAATTCTCTTTTTTTATTTCTTTTCTTTTAAAAGGAAAATAGAAATTAACAACACCTAATTCATATAAATGCAAAACACATGACATCATAAATAAGGTGACACATGATCAGAATATAAACAAACTCTACAATATCGTTTTTGAACGAAATTGCAAACAATGCCACTCAATCAATTACTATATTATCACCAATAACAATACTTTGTCGAATATAAACCGCTTTCTACTTTACCATTAAAATCATACCCACACGCCTCGCCGAGACGCCCTCGGCTGCGGCCGCCTCGCCCGCGTCAGCTTCTTCTGCTTCCACCAAAGAAAGCTCACCGTACCTCCCAACCAACGCTAGGGTATTCTTCTTCCCTCTTAGCCCCCCGGTTTAAAGGGGCCACACAAGCACCGATAAACTATTGCCTCTACTTCCACGCGGAGCTACTAATTCTACACACAAATACCGAGATAAACCCAACTCCTCACAAGCAATCCGGTTGCCAACTCAAGCAAATGTGAACGCTAATACGCTAACTGCTCCTTTCTTCCTTCCTTTCCTCCTTTATAGAATTTTGATCGACCTAATTCATAAATCATTAATTAATTAATTTTTAAAAAGACTAACCCTCTAACAAATCGCCATTCAAGTGTCATACATGCCTCTAGTTCTCCAAAAATTAATTTTAATTATTAAAGATCTCAATTCTTCCTCACTCCCCAAATTCCTTAAATTTCTCTTTAAATTACTCTTTAATCACCCCTTAAATTTCTCCTTAAATTTCTCCTTAATCACTCCTTAAATTTCTCCCTAATTTACTCCTTAATCTCCCTTAAATTAATTTTAATTTCCTCCTTAATTTACTCCTTTAATCACTCCTTAAATTACTCCCTTAATTTACTTCCCAATATTTTACTAGTTATTATTTATTTATCTCTTGTTATTTTTATTTTGAACCCAAAAAGATAAATGTGGTTTTAATCTTTTCCATATATTTTAATTTCCTAGATTTTATAATTCCCACATTTTTAATAAATTTTATTTCTTTCCTTCATCATTTAAAAGCCATGGTTCTCACTTAATTTAATTCCCTCATTTGTTTTACCCCCTTTACTTTAGGAAGACTTTAATTAACAACTAGGAAGGTTTTAGCCATTTCCCAGGCTTCTATTCTTGGAAGAATCTTTTCTAGGTCTGTCAAATTCTAGAGGTGTTTCTAATTTAGGCTTTGATTCTGGAAATTGTAATAAAATTTAATTAGGGGAGTCGCTTTTTAAGAATTTTATCAGCATTATCTTAGGGTCATCTAAGTTGTCTCATCATCATCCATGCAACGTTCCCTTCAGAACGCACCACATACTCCAAGGGTACCACTCACCAACTTAGCCTTTCGCTGCGCCGACGTGTTCCTTCAGGATGCACCACGGCTCCAAGGGTGCCACTTCGCTGACTTGCAATACTTTTCCGCTGACGCGTCTTCGTGATGCAATTCACATGTCAAGGGTGCCACTCGCTGGACTTGACGGATTGGTAAAATCTATAACCCTCGGAGTCAACACTCCGCCAGGTGTGAACTTGTGGGAGACTAAGGGATTCTAAGGAATAAGGCCCCTCATTTTATTGCGCTCTCTTTAGAATCATCGTGAGCGAACATCACAGTCTTCCCTCACGACAAAGTGGATCTCTCAAACTAGGTAATCGCTAACCCACGCTTCAATCGAGCTGCATCGTCGCAATGGGGCTCTCACTTATTATCAGTGGGGTCCTCAACTAGGGTAATCGCGAACCTACCGGCAGCCACTGCGGGAGTGCTATTGTGGTCAAGTGTATAATGGCTACACCTCTCCTCAATTCTCCGAACTCGCGGTGGCCCCTTTACCCATATGTGAGTCTGGGTCGGCAAGCTATCGCCAGTCGTGATCATCAACCATCATGTCGATCATGTCAACAACATACTGAAATCAATATATATCATCAAAACCACACAATATCACCTGTGAAATGAAACAACTCAGCCCACTCGACTCAATCCGGAGTCCAAGGAGTTCCACCAATGCCTATGCATTCTCAAGGTCCAAACCCGCACACTCAATGAAACCGAGTCAATAGCACATGTCTACATGAAGCAATAGTAAAACATCCTGTCATCAATCATGACGCATCATCATCAAGGTTAAGTGGGTCATCATCATAAAAATCCAGATCACTTGCGAGCAAGTGTCCTCAAAGAATAAGTTTTGTCAGTGCGCCAGAGCGGGATGTTACAAATGCACACAATGTTGGCATTTGAAAGTATAGTTGTATGCATATATATATTTTAAAACTCTATACCATATATTCCAAATTCATTTCTTACAGACATTATCATACAAGTTACCACCAAACAAAACTCCAAAGGTTCTATAAAATGTGTTAACTGATGTAATGATATAACAAGGATTATGTCATAAATTGTACACTATTCTCTCTATGTGTAACAAGAATAATTTGTTAGATGATCATAACACCAAAACCACCATCATTCATTCCTTTGATTCCATATAGCCCCTAGTGTTGTAACTTGGCTCTGATACAAATTTGTAACTAATGTAGGAGAATCTTTGGCCTTAATAAATCCACATCAACCAAAAACATTTCAATTTCAAGTTAATAAATTGTAGGGTGAAATAAGTGTTGCAACTCCCATTGCTGCGACACCAGTGTTGTAACATGTGATGTAACACATTGTTGTAACACAATGTTATAACACTATGATGTAACATAGTGTTGTAACATGTTGTTGCAACATGTTGCTATAACACAATGTTGTAACACAATGATGTAACATGTTTATGCAATATCCATGTTGTAACACCATTGCTACAACACCCATGTTGTAACATACGCTGTAACTCCAGGCGAGTGGAAATTCTGTTAGAGTGCTGCAAAGCATGACTCCACATGTCTTGCAAGTATTTCATGACAATTGGTGGGCCAACAATGTGATGGAATAAAAATCACTTGAAATGATTGAGGAAATTAACCACTACAATTGTCTAAGTTTCCAATGCACATTTGGAAAAAAATTGAGAATTTGGATCCTTGTAATTGCCTAGCATCCAACATACTTTGGTGGAGGAAAATAAGATACAGCTAGGGGGAAAAAGAGATGGTTTGGTTGCCAAGAAAGAAAAGGAAAAAAAGGAAAAGGAAAAGGAAGAGTTCAGTTTGGAAGGGACAGGAAGCAAGAAAACAAAAGAGGACATCTGGAGAAGCATAGAGCAGAGGAAGGGATGCCAATTTTTGGAGGAACAACTTGGAACAACAAGCACATATCTAGACATTAAGTTTGAATGAAAACTGTGCCAGTTTGGCTGAAAAAATGTTACGAGACCGTGAGAAACAATTTTCTTTCTGGATTAATAAATAATCTTGAGTCCCTATTAAGGGTGTTGTCTCTTGTTTCCATTTTCTTGTGAATGTAATTTCTCTTGGCATTCTTTAAGTTGTTAAATTTATGTTAAAATTGTTAGTTGCTAGTTGTGCACTCTATGGGAAGAAACTTGGTTTTGTAGTTGGTTGAGTACAAGATCTTTAGTGACGACATCAAGTGGTATCAGAGCTAGTTTAGCTTCTAAGTAGTGAGAAAAAATGATCAGAAGTAAGTTCTGTGAATTTTAGTTGACTGAGTGAGGGATGGAAGACAACTTGTAAGGATGCTACCATGAAGAGAAAGATCAACATGATGAGGTTATAGAAACAAAGAATTAGAGGAATTATGAAGGATGATAGAAGAAATGGAAAATAAAAGGCTTGGAGATGCTAAAATGGATTCAGAGTCTGAGGATGAGCTTGAAGAAGAGCGAAATGATGAGGAAGTAGACCCAATAGTATGGTTGATATCTTTTGTGAAAGGAAGAGGTAGTGCAAGGGTGGAAGTTTCATGATACGATGGTAGTTTTAAATCCACAAATCTAATCGACTGGATAGGAGAGCTCAAAATATATTTTGAGTATGAAAATGTTCATGACCCCAATAGGGTTCGATTTTCCATGATCAAGTTAAAGGGTCATGCTACACTTTGGTGGGATATGTTACAAAAAGATAGAGTAAACAAACGACATGATAATATTATAACCCAAAGGAAGATGGTGAGAAAAATCAAGGAGAAATTCCTACATGTCTATTACCATTAGAATTTATGCAAACAGGTGCAAAACTAGAGTAAAAAAGAGACATGTGTTCGCAAATATATAGAGGAATTTTTCAAACTATCGCTTATATCATGGATAAAGGAACCAAAATGTCAAAGAGTGTCAAGATATGTAAATGGGTTGAAATATTAGATTCAGGATGAGATGAGTACACATTACTTTCATAATGTATATGAGGCCTATCAAGTTGCTTTGAAGGTGGGAGAAAATATTGATAGAATGTTGTGGAAGAAGTTATGAGGAAAAGGAACTAGAGGCAAGCGTAGAAAAAGTGTTGCTAGAAGTAGTGAGAAGGAAGATGAAGCGTCCAACAACTAGAATACACGAGGAGGAAGTAGCGTTGGAAGAGGCAGAGGATTTAACAGAGGTAAGTATGTTATCACCTATTACATATGAAGAATAGAAGGTAACAAGGCATCGAAACGTCCAGAGAAGAAGAGCATATGAGACAAAACGAAGCCAGAAAATAATTTACCCAGGAAGATCAGGAAAAAATTGTTCACACAACTGTGGAATTAATTCAACAAGAACAAGGAGAAAACTTGTTTTTCAGAAGAGTACTATTGAAGCTTGAGACAAAGACAATAAAAGAACCTAAGCAAAGGAAGAAAGTTTTTAAAATAAGTGAAAAATTCATCATAAGTGTTGTCATTTGGTCATAGATGGTGAAAGTACATAAAATTTAGTATCCACATAGGTAATGGATAAATTAAAATTGAAAATTATTCCACATCCAAATCCGTATCAGGTCTCATGGTTGAAAAGAGGACAACAAGTGACTCTGATTGAGTAATGCTTGTTAATGTTTTAGATTGGAAAATTTAGTGAGCATGTATTTTTTCATATAGTAGAGATGGATTCCTATCACGTACTACTTGGAATACCTTTGTTGTTTGACAAAAAATATTTCCAGGATGGAAGGAAGAATACTTGTGAATTTTTAAAAGATGGACAATGGTATAGATTGGAGCCAATGGTGGAGACCGAGTTAAGTGGTAATGATGGAAAAGGAAATGACAACATAAATTTTTGTAGCAGTAGTCACATTATGATGTGTTCAACTAAATAATTTTTGAGAGAACAGAAAAATACCAATTTTTGTTTGGCCTTAATTCCAAGACATGTTTCAGAGAGTGGAAAGATGAGCTCTATGCCACCGGAAATTAAATATTTTTTGAATGAATTTCAAGAGATTGTTGGAGATTATTTACCAATAGGTTTACTTCCCTTAAGAAGTATATCAAATTAGATTGATTTGATACCGGGATCAAGTCTTCCGAATAAATGTTCTTATCGAATGACTCCAATAGAGAGTGAAGAGGTGAATAGGCATGTATAGGAGTTGTTTGATAGAGGAATGATCCGAGAGAGTTTAATTCCCTGTGTTGTACCTACAATGTTGACACCAAAGAAGGGGGATTGGATGGAGAATGTGTACTATCAACAAGATTAATATTGAGTACACGTTTCCCTTACCAAGGATGGATGGCCTCATCGATTGTTTGAGTGGAATCAAGTGCTTTTCAAAGATTGATTTGAAGAGTGGGTATCATCAGATTTAGATAAGGGAACGTGATGAACGGAAAACAAGATGGGTTTTTTGAGTGGCTAGTCATGCCATTTGGGATAACCAATACCCCTATCATATTCATGAGAGTTATGAATGGAGTTTTGAAACCATTTTTGGGAAAGTTTGTTTTCATGTATCTAGATGACATTTTTCTTTTCAGTAAAAACAAATAAGAGAATTTGGAGCATGTGAGAAAGGTGTTATAGTGGTTGAAGGAAGAAAAATGTTGACAAATTTGAAGAAATGTACGTTTCTGAAGGAGGATTTAGTGTACTTGGGATTTGTGATTTCCAATGAAGGATTGAATATGGATTTAGAAAAGGTAAAGGATATTTTGGAGTGGCCAAAACCAATATGTACATTTGTTGTGAGAATTTTCCATGGTTTGGCGAGTTCCTGCATGAAATTTATTCGAAATTTCAACGAGATTTGTGCACCACTTACTGAATGCATGAAAATAAGATTTTCAAGTGGACAACAACAATCATGAAGTCATTTTAATAATTGAAGAACAAATTAATTGAACAACCAATTTTGGCACTTCCATATTTCAATAAAGTGTTTCAAGTGGACTGTGATGCAGGTGGTTCAACAATTGGAGTAATTTTGAGCCAAGAAGGAAGGATGATTGCATTCTTCAATGAGAAATTGAATGATGATACTAATAGGTACTCTTTTTATGATCAATAATTTCATGAGTTTGTACAAGCTTTGAAGAAATGATGACCTTACTTGCTACCGAAGGAGTTTGTCTCATTTACTGATCATAAGGCATTGCAGTACGTTGATAGTCAAGGTAAGTTAAATAAAAAACATTCCAAATGGGTAGAATTTTTGCAAATTTACTCGTTTCTTTTGAAGCATAGGTCTGGAAAGTTGAATAAAGCCGAAGAACAATGCTTCTAAATACTTTGTCAGTTGAAGTTGTTGGCTTAGAATGTATGAAAGAGTTGTATGCAGAAGATGCATATTTTGTAGAGGCTTGGAAAGCATGCAAAGCACCTTGGAGCATTGATAGGATACCTCCTTTGGATTTTCATATTCAAGAAGGTTTCTTGTTCAAGAACTAAAGTTTGTGCATTCCACAGAGCTCATTGCTACTGAATATTATTACAGAGCTGCATAGAGGAGGTTTGGGTGGACATTTTGGAGTTGGTAAGGCCACAACATTGGTAAATGAAAGATACTTTTGGCCTAGCATCAACAAGGATGTGAAAATTTTTGTTGAGTGATGTAGAATTTTCCAAGTAGAAAAAGGAAAGAGGCAAAACATAGGGTTATATACACCACTTCTGATACTCGAGAGACCATGGGAAGATATAAGTATGGAATTCAATTTGGGACTTCCTAAAATGTGAAGTGGTCATGATTATGTGATAGTTTTAGTAGACATGTTTCCAAATATGACACATTTCATACCATGAAAGAAGATCAATGACGCTACTAAAGTGGTTATTTTATTTTTCAAAGAGATTGTGTGGTTACATGGACTGCCAAGAAGTATCACTTTTGAAAGGGATACGATATTTCTTGGTCAGTTTTGGAGGATAGTTTGGAAGAAGATGGGTTTCAATTTGTTGTACAGTTTTTCATATCATCCAAAAATGGATGGAAAGATTGGGGTGGCTAACCAAATTCTTGGGAATTTATTGAGAAGTTCGAGTGGAGAGAAGCTAGGGAAATGGGATTTGGTCTTGACCCAGGATGGCTTTACTTACAATGATTCCATTAATAGATCCGTGGGAAAGAGTCCATTTCATATTGTTTATGGAAGATCATTGAAATGATTTTTTGATTTGGTTAAGTTTGCAAATATGGTGGACAAAAGGAGTTCCGATGCAAGTGAGTTTGTAGAAAGAATACATGAAATGTATGAGTAGGTTAAGAGAAAGCTATGACAAAACAATATCATATATAAATAGGGAGCAGATTTGCGAACAAGACAAAAGGTTTTTGACAAAGGAGAGATGGTAATGGCACACTTGTGGAAAGAAATATTTCCCAAAGGTACGTATAGTAAACTAAATTACAAGAAAATTGGACCATTCGAATTTTGAGAAAAATTTCTGATAATGCGTATATGTTAGAGTTGCTGGAAGATTTTGACATTTCTCCAATATTCAATGTGGTCGAATTGTATGAGTTTCATGAGGGAGCATAACATGATGAAGAAAATACTTGGGTTGAATGAAAGAAATAGCCACCTATTAAACTGGTCGAAGAATTAAAGAAAATATTGGCGAAGAGGGTTAGCAAGAGGACCTATAATAAAGAATATTACAAATATCTAGTTAAGTGGAGAAACAATAGTTCCGAAGATGCATATTGGGTTTATGAAAATTAGTTAGAACACCTACGAGGATGTTCATCCTCTATATAATCTACACTTATATCCACATGAGCTAGGGCTCATGTTTTTCTTACCAAGGATGTCTGATGCAGGAGCATTTTTGTCCTTAAGAAATCCACATCAACCAAAAACATTTCAATTTCAAGTTAATAAATTGTAGGGAGAAATAAGTGATGAAAATACCATTGCTTTGATGTTGTAACACATTGATGTAACATAGTGTTGTAACATGTTGCTGCAACACAGTGCTATAAAACTATGCTGTAACACATTGTTGCAAGACAATGTTGTAACACGTTGCTGTAACATAGTGTTGTAACATATTGTTGTAACACATTTATACAACATAGTGTTGTAAGACGTTGTTGCAACACCCATGCTGTAACACCATTGTTGCAACACACATGTTGTAACACATGTTATTGCAACATCAACGTTGTAAGTCCAAGCGAGTGTAAATTTTGTTAGAGTGTTGCAAATGATGACTCCACGTGTCTTGCAATTATTTCATTACAATTGGTGGGGCAAATGCATGATGTAAGAAAAATCACTTGAAATGACTGAGTAAATTAACCTCTACAAATGTCAAACTTTCCAACACACATTTGGAAAACAATTAAGAATTTGGATCATTGTAATTGCCCAACATCCAACACATTTTGGTGGAGGAAAACAAGAAATGATTGGGGGAAAATACAGATGGTTCAATTTCCAAGAAAGAAAAGGAAAAAAAAAGGAAAAGGAAGAGTTCAATTCAGAAGGGATAGGAAGCAAGAAAATAGAAGAGGGATGTCTACAGAAGGATAAACCAAAGGAAGGACTTCCAGTTTTTGGAGGAACAACTTGGAACAATGAGCTGTAATATCCCTAGGTCGAACCCAATTGTAAATGTAAATGAAAATGTACTTAAGATGGTGAGTTGTTTGATATCATTTTGTGTGCACCGTTCATGGCATAGTGTGCGCATTTACTGCACAGTAAAATGATGAAGTGTGCACATTCTAGGATACCGCGCGTAGCAACTTAAGTGTGCACGATCTTGAGGCAAGAGAGCCTTTGTGTATATGCTGTGTTTTATAGGTTGGTGAGACAATTTTGTGATGATTAGGCCAGAGAGCCTAGATGCTAAAGGCCAGTGAGCCTATTTTTGTATATGTCTCATCATTAATATCAAATACATCACTG
>SNQJ01S0308714.1:0-10041 GCA_010110895.2 Picea sitchensis
CTTAATTGTAGCTATTCAAAAGAAGTCTGGAAACTGGCAGTTGGGTTGCAAAAGAACCCAAATCTTCCCCAAGACATTAAATCCCTTCTCCAAAACTGGACAGCCCTTTACCCTTTCCAATTGAAGAAGCAAAGCTATGCCTCGGGGCTCTGGAGAGCACTCCCAAGGTTTATCCTTTGGGGGCTCTGGCTGGAAAGAAACAACATGGTTTTCAGGGACAAGCAAAGGAGTGCCTCACTGGTGACTGTAAAGATCAAAGCCCTCTTTGGCGAATGGGCTAACACCCATCGACATCCTCATTACAGTAGGGAGCTGGAAGAAAAAGAAGAACTTTGGCTGGGCCAATTCCAAATTCAATTGCAAACAGGGAACACAGTCAATACCACAACTGAGGAAATTTGGGAAATAAGGGCAAGGAAGAACGAATTTGACAAATGGAAAAAGGAAAGGACAGACTGCATTATGTCCTTTGATGGAGCCTCAAAGGGCAATCCAGGCCAAGCAGGAGGAGGAGGATTAATTGCAAAGCCAAACTCAGAAGTCATGGTACGATATGCCATAGGCCTAGGCATCGCCACCAACAACCATGCAGAAGCAATGGCATTGTGGAAGGGCTTGTGCCAAGCCAGAAGCAATGGAATTCGAAAACTGATTATCATAGGATATTCCCGAATGTTAATCCGTGCCATAGCCCGTTCCACGAAAACTCAAAATACACAACTCAATAATTTGTTGGCCAGGATACGCATCCTCCTTCAAAGGTTTGACTCATATCAAGTGTTCCACGTCCTGAGGGAGCTGAATAGAGAAGCGGATCAGGAGGCAAATAGAGGTGCAAAGATGGAACAAGGACGCATGTGTGCAAACGGCCAATAACCACGGTTGGATCTACAACCGGTAGCCTCAACCCCTAAATGTGAAACATGAAAATTGCAAAGGGATACAAGAGCCAAATCGATGGTGCGGACATCAGCCAATGAAGAAACGAGGGACAGGACAAATTCGGGCAGGGGACTGCCCAAGGAGGATCGAATCTCTTGTACAGAGGAGACAACAAGATCACCCCCCATACCTCTCGGGGAAAGCATCAACGGACGAAATGATGAAAGGAGGGATAGTAATATTAAATTCGCTTGTGCCCTCAGCCCAAGAGCAGACCCATTCTCAGCCATGGAGAGAGCAGAAGGAGAGGATTCAGAGCACGAGAGAAAGAGGAGAAGAGATGGCCGCGAGTTCCAGCTGAAATCTCACCATTGAGGAGCGACTGAAACAACTCGATGAAACTCTGGAAAGCTTGAAGAAAACGCTCCAGTATCAACTCAATTTCCTGGAGAATTTAGACTTAGGGGCAGGCAGACGGCTGGAGCAATTGGAGCAGGATTTCTCAACTGTAAGAATTGGATTCACAGAGGAACTTGGCAAGTTACACCAAGAGCTGAAGAGCCCAAAAGATGAATTTGAAGAAAGGATAGGCCAACTGGAAGGGAAAATGTCTAAGTTAAACATCCAATGGGGGAAAGACCCCAAAGAGTAGTCAGTCTCTTGGTCAGTAGCGATCTCTTACCTTCAAGCAACCTGGCATTTTGTATAGAAGCAGGGCTTTAAAATAATTCTGTTCTCAGCAGATCTGATCCATGTAGAAGTGCGATTGTGTTAGCAAATTTTAGTCGCATCTTAGTGGTGCATCTCGGGTCATGTAGGTAGATGCTCATTGAAATCTACCATTTTATGTCGAATCGTGGCTAGGCCACAAAGTAATCTAAATTGGCTAAACCTTCTATCCAAAAAAAAAACATATCATTGATAATATCATCACCAAAACATAACCATTACACAGAAACCTGAGCTAGATGCCAAGAGATGTTGTTGCAACACGTTCCAACCTTTTTCTTTGACTTTACTAGTGCCTCGCTTGATAGAAGATATGCAACCCACGAGTGCCTCATGGGACACTTACTGTGCAACCAACGAGGACCCCCATATTAGGGTTTCTTTAGAAATCCTCCTCGCACCAATACCTTTGCCCTTCCTTACTCCTGCAGCTCCGACTGAGGCTTCCTCCGTACAACTCTGCTCCTCAAACTTGTCTTCTTAGATCATTAAAATGAGATGTCTTCAATGTATATTTATACTTGTTATGACACCTCCTTTTGACATGAGGGTCCGACCTAACGCTATTATTTTGTAATTATTTTCTTTGAGTATCTTCAAGGCCCGGCCTTTATTCTTGCAATGCACATTTGTCATATTCAAAACTCGACATACTCAACCATGAGGATCCACACTGACATACCACCTATCACCCGAAATGGCATGATGTATATTATCCATCCATGGGTGTTTTATATTCATATGTAGTGTCGCTATGTCCATATACCTTGATCCAATTTTTGTGTACTTTATTCTTCAATGCACATTGTCATATTCAAAAACTCATTTCTCCTCAACCATGAGGATCCACATGACATGCCACCTATCACCAGAAATGGCATGATGTATATTATCCATCCATGGGTGTTTTATATTCATGTGCAGTGTCCTTCATGTCCATATACCTTGATCAATTTTGGGGTCCAAAACCAATGACTAGGGTTGACATCAATGACAACAACCAATCTTCCAACACTACCAAAGAAAAACTAACAAAAGATGCTAAAAGAAAGAAAAAAGTTTAGTTTTATGTTTGAAAAATCCAAGGAAAACACAAAAGAAAAGCCTCGAACTCAAATATAAACTCAAGTTTCAAAGATGACCACAACAGTGACCAGAAAACTAAGATCTTGAGAACAAGACTAGTCTTATAGTCATGCAATCCAAGGGATAAAATGGAGACAAATATGGATAAAAAAAAATTGTTTTCCATTCTAATTTAAGGCCTTACTAACCTCTTATAGGCCACAAAAAGTTTCAGGACCAAACTCCCCTAAAAAAGACTCCCAAGCTAGTTGAAGAAACAGGGCTCCAAAAAGGCTAAAAAACAAACAAAAAAGTACCTTTTTGGAGGCATCTGCAGGTCACCCATCTGGAATCACGGATATAAGCTTATATATGTGGTTTGTATCATTGTAGGAAGTGCGGATGAAGTTTATCCGCGGTTTGGCCTTCCACAAAGAGCGAATATCCAAGATTTGGCCTTGTACAAAGCACATTTATGACCAACACTAACGTGCTTTTTTAGCACTGAAATCCACGCTTCACCTCTATGTAAGGGTAGTGGATGTACACGGTTTATGTGGAATCAAAGAGCGTATACAATTAGAAAAGCTTGGAAAAAATGGGTATAAAGCCCAAAACTCAAAATGTAGCAGAGAGACAAATAGTAAGCCAACACACTGGGAAACCAAGAGATGGAACTCTTACAATGATTTGAGAGTTTTTAGAGACTTAACACAACAATCAAAAGAAAAATCAAAACCAGCAGGCTCAAACTGAATTGAAAATCCAAACCGGATCCTCCAAAACTGAGAGAAAGGCTCAAAAATTTCAATTCTTACACAGATCAACAACTCTGTCCACTAGGACTCGTAGACATATGTGGGTCATACAAAGGAAAATCACGGATATCCTCGACTCATAAAGGGACAAAGCGTAGATGCACCAGTAAAAGTTGAAAAAAAAAAACAATCCAAAAGGAGGCTTCCAAAAACTTTGGAAAAAGTTTCTAGATGGCAAATGCTTTGAAAATAAAAGCTATAAAACATGAAACGATACAGAAATCAAAGACAACCCAAAACACCCTAAGACCAACCCAAACCATGAGAAGAGATCCCCAGTATGGTCACCAATTCTATTATGGGACTTTTCCCATGTGACTTTGGGTCATGTCACAACAGAGCTTGACCATATACAAAAGACAAAACCCACCCTCACATACAAAACTTGCAATGAAATTACTACCTCGGGATAGAGGAGAAAGAATGTCACACCTTGTATCCTATCGGTTGATTTCGTTCCTCATCCTCAACCCTTGATCTGATCCTGATCCCTTCCCAAACTAATCTCCAAAAGGAGATCAAGAAAATGTCGCAACAAGGTAGTTATAGGATCAAATTATACATGTAGTATATAGATAAATTCAAATATGTGAAACAAATTGACATACATAAGTAAATCGAACAATATCACACAAGTATGGAGAGAAAGAGAACTCTTTTATTAGAAACGATAAAAATCAGTGGTTACAACCTGACTCCAACCATCGACACTGCCTCGAAGCCAACCACCCAGGTTCCTCCTGTTAGCACCTTGTAAATCTGTTCGGCTGTGAAAACAGACGACAGGGGTAACTGTTTCAACCAACTTTAGAGCTGAGGCACTAGCCTGCTCAACTCAGAGAGGGCTCTCTCGTGTCACTAGATATATCTATGGCAGTCGGTTGCTAGATTTGGTTTTTTTCTTTTTTTCTTTTTTTGGGGTGGGGGGGGTTTCATAAAATTGTTGAAGAAACAAAGATAACCTTGGGCTATGGGGTCAGGAATGAAGGATGCCTTGTCACACCATGAAAACTCTTAAGAGGAGAAGGCCAAATAAGGCGGTGAATATGAGTTTATACTTGTAAATTTAGATAGTATCAGAAGAAAAAGAAACACACAACTACATCAGAGCATTATATTAACGAATTCTGAATCGGTTTGGAAGAGATAAACACAGTCTAAATCGTCAAGCCAAGAGCATTAAATAATGAATTCTGGGCTTTTAATTTCTCAATTTAGATAGAGGAAAGCAAAAATGAAATGCAACATAACATGAATCACATACTATGAAAGAAAACGAGACTCATGACACCACCAGTTGGAATCTTTTCACAAAAAAGTCCAAAATCTACCTTTGCATTCATACATTCATTCCAGCCCCAGAGATTTACAAAGTTTTCCTGCATAGAGGGCAGGCTCCTCCTTTCTCCATCTTTTCATATCTTCTAGATAATACATATATAGGGGAATTACTTGTGGAATCTGAAGCGTTTAGACTTCCCCATGATTCTAAAAGTAGAAATAAGTTACAAAAAGGAGTGATTCATAACCGTTATTCTTTTCCAAAGAGGTCGTTGGAAATAGATCTGTCGTATCAAGACTCCCTTTTCTTAAGCCACCATTTGTCCAAAACTTTCTGAAATGCACCTAAGTTTACCTAAGAATTTACCTCAGCTTGGCAATTTCCTCCTCCAAGGTACTCAACCAAGCAATATTTTCTCCAACGCTCTCTATCATCTCAGTTTTGGCCTCAGTTTTTTGTCATTTGCTCCTCTTCTTTTTCACCACTCGCCTGTAGGGCTCTTCCACCTGTTCGTTGATGATTAAGTCTCTCATAACAGGGTTTAATGTGACACCTGCTTCTGGTTTAGTCAGGGGTTTTGCATGGAACTTCGTTGCCAATATCTGCGCAACCCACCTCTCTTTCTTTCTCATAGATAAATTTGAGACATTAGTTGAGAAACTCGTTGTGCTGGACATTGTTCTATTTACATTATCCATATCCTCAGAGGCCATGATTTTACCCTCCTTAATTCTACAGAATGCAGAGAATCTAACCAGCTCAAGATTTCGAATGAGACGATGATCACCGGGAGCAGAATAACGCCATCCATACTGGCATATCAATAGTTATCAAGTTCCAATCATCAATCACTAATAGGATATGTTAGTTTGTCACGCTTCATCAATCTATTTCAAATGATGAGTTTTTGAGTTCGTTATATGACGACGTTCTCTTGACATATTGGATGGGAAGTACTGTCGACGTGAGATGATTTGACTAACCGTCACCTCCTCCCACGAGTTGTTGATTTGACACTTTAAAACACGTGACATCGGGGTTTCTACGAAAATGGTTTCAGGTAGACCACCCTTCGCCCCGATGCACCTCTGAGGGCGCCACGCGTCCACGCCCAACACCACGGTGGTTTTCTCTGGCCCACCCTCAATAGGTTAAGTCCTGTGTTGCTTCGCCGCCCGATATGGGCTTCAACCGTTGATCCGGGTTGTCGCGAGATCAACGGTCTGTAGGATTCTCTCCTTCGCACTCTCGCTATATTTGTCCATACCCGCTAGATGTAGCCCGGTCTTCCAAATCACGTAGCATTTCTTCTCTACTTTAGCCTTCTGTTAACTCTAAAATTTACAGTCCATACCGAATCTTTATAGTGACAACATAAGCTCCTATTGGGGATGCTATCCTCCTAGTGTGGTAGCAAAGAACTCGTAGACCTACTGTCTGACCCATGGGTTGCTCCCAAAACATGTGTGTGTGTACTCTGCTCTGTCATGTCACTAGTGTCTACTGAAAACCAAAATATGCATACTTCTTTCGACTAGTTACACGGCCAAAATCTGACTATTCGTAATACTGGAAATCTAACTGAAGAATGCTCGTACAACAAGCTTATTCGCATACTCCTTCCTACTCTAAAACTGCTGAAATAAATACTCAATCAAGTGATGTTGAAGTGCCAATGCAACCAATCAAGCAATTGGCTTCTCGATTTTTATCCGCTCACATCTTTCTTAAATAGGCATACAAATGTAAACAATGGCAGTTGAAAACAGAACTTGAATCCAGAACTTGAACTTATGAATGAAACAAACTCCTCCTTCACTGCAGGTTGTAATAGGATGGCTAAAGGATCTTGAAAATCATGAGAAAACATTTCTTCTTGACGGGCAAAAACCGAAAGATAAGCCTCTTCAATAAGCGTTTGTCGCTCTTGCTCATAATCTTCTTGCAATTGTGGGGAGTTGATATCATGAATTATTTCACAGTCTAGAGATCCCATAGATATGCTTTCAAAATTGTCATCTATGTATATGCTGTCAAGAAATTTGATCACCACTTCATTTTTAGAAAAAGAAAAACAACCTTGGAATACTTTGTCTTCCTGGGAATGTTGTCGAGCATCTGCATCGGTCTTAGGAGAAGAGAGATGACCTTTAATCAAAACTAGAGCTCTTTCCTTACTCTGATGATCAATCATAGATTGCAATTCTGAATTAAAATATCCCTCTCGGTAATCATCATTTAATGCACGTGAGTGTAGTTGGTGTTCTTCAGTGATGACAACTCTTTTATGTGAAACAACACTGCCATGGATACAGTCAGAACTCCTTGTCCTTTTTGAAATCTCATGATTTTCTTTCAACCATTCAAAAGAAGAAAAACATAAGGGGAGAGAGCTTTCATTTGTAAACCCGCTGCTTTCCTCACTTTTGATGCCATGCTTGGATGCTTTCTGATTGGAAATGCTACAGAAATTTTGTTCCACCAGTTCGAACGAAGCAGAACACAATGGTAAGGATTTGTTTCCTGGCTCAAAGATTTCTTCATTTTTTCCAATGTTGTCATAAGTACGTTCCTCCGTCTCTTTGGATTGTTGGACACATTTACTCTCAACTTTACCTTCCACCCACAACTGCACTTTTGATTCGGCGAGATCTTCCACAAAAAAAGGAACATGGTTATCAAGCGCCTAAGGAGAGTGCTCCAATGTCTCGTCAAACACAAATTCACTTGCTTCGATAATGATCTGAGAGTTTTCTCTCAACAATTTGAATGCAGCAAAGCAGTGGGGTAGAGAATTTTCTCCAGCTGATCCGATACTTTTCTCTTTGGAACTGTGATATGTAGGTTGATTCCTCTCATTATACTACTGAAAAGGAACATTTTATGATAGAGAACATGTGGTTGGTGGTTCTAGAGAGTCAACATCATAATCATCATCATATTCATCATATATAGGCAAATCAACAACATATGCAATGTCATCTAACAAGAGCAAACTTGGAACATTAACATGTTCCTCAACAAACTGACTTGCAAATTCATCTTCTACAAATGAATATATAAAACAATTACCCCCTGCTCATCATGGGATGGATCAGAAGCTAAATCAGCACCTCATCTTTCAACAAGTGGAAAATAATTTTTTGCAAAATCATTAACATTGGAAACTTCAAGAGGACCTATAATATTGTCAATTCTATGCTCAAAATTCCAATCAACTATTTTCTGTTCATATTCACTTTCATGTTCTTGAGCATTCAACCCCTCGTTTTGGATTTGTTTACATGCTTAGATGTCGTGTTGAATGTCATGGGCATCAATAAACATTTGTTGTAAGGACTTAGGTCTTCTTTCCATCAGGAGGAAAGACAAATCTGGATGAAGAGTAGTTGCATAATGGAGCATGGCAGCAACTTCAGTGGGTTGAATTTCTTTGGACAAATTGTAATATATACTGGAAAACCTTCTACTGAATGTAGAAATAGTTTCATTGCTCTCCCTCTTCAAGGCATAGAACTCTGTAAGTTGTAGATCCAAAGATTTCTTCTTGCCCCCAAAATTTAAAAAGACATCCTTCAATTCCTCCCATGAGCTAATTGTCTTTGGCTGCAAATGTTTAAACCAATCTTTGGTGTCTCCTTTCAAGGATTGAGAGAAGACCCTCATACAAACATCATCATGGTCAATCTCAAACAAATCTATAAAATGCTCAAACCCTTAGATGTGTTTTTCAGCTGAGATGGCATCAGGTTCCCCATCAAACATAGGTAGGTACTCATAGTGTTTTGGAGGGAATTCATGAAGAACTTGGGGTAGCTTCAAGGGTGTGTATCTATGTTGGGTTCTAGAGGAGCTTGGAGCAAATACAGGAGGAAAAATATCAGTTTGGGCTTCATGAGGCTCATCAACTTGGTCATGGTCATCATATAGCCCAGGTGGAAATTTTTTATCAAAATCAGTAATACATTGGGGACATGCATGTACAACTTTAGGAGGAAAATATACAATTGCAAGATTTTCATGATCATCCTTAGGATGCAGCAGGTAGAGAAAAACTCGTCTAGTATTTTCATGAAAGAACTAGAGACAATTCATAACAAATAGTAAAATGTTTTGGAAAAAATCCAATCTTAAGTACTTGTTTCCTTCCATAGTGTCTTTTCATACCTCTGTTGAGGGATCTCATCTTCCAGTGGAGTCTCTGAATTACATTTGAAGCTTGAGTGGAGTCGCCAATAATGTTTTGGAAGTTGGATTCTGCATTGAGAATGGAGTCGCCATTGAAGATTTGAATTTATGGATTCTTCTACCAGTGGAATCACCTTCAAATTGATCTTTGATGTGTGGAGTCGCCAGAGCAGGAATACAACCAATATGTGCCTAAGTGTTTGCTGCTCTCATAACTTAGAACTCAACCATGTCGTTCCTTCCCAGGGAAAAATTTTCAATTTCGTCCTCGGCAATGGCGCCAGAATGTTAGCACCCTGTAAATCTGTTCGACTGTGAAAACAGACAACAGGGGTAACTGTTTCAACCAACTTTAGAGTTGAGGCACTAGCCTGCTCAACTCAAAGAGGGCTCTCTCATGTCACTTGATATATCTATGGCAGTCGGTGGCTAGATTTGGTTTTTTTTTGTGGGGGGGTTTCATAAAATTGTAGAAGAAATGAAGATAACCTTGAGCTATGGGGTCAGGAATGAAGGATGCCTTGTCAGACCATGAAAACTCTTAAGAGGAGAAGGCCAAATAAGGCGGTGAATCTGAGTTTATACTTGTGAATTTAGATGGTATCAGAAGAAAAAGAAACACACAACTACATCAGAGCATTATATTAATGAATTCTGAATCGGTTTGGAAGAGATAAACACAGTCTAAATCGTCAAGCCAAGAGCATTAAATAATGAATTATTGGCTTTTAATTTCTCAATTTAGACAGAGGAAAGCAAAAATGAAATGCAGCATAACAGGAATCACATACTATGAAAGAAAACGAGACTCGTGACACCACCAGTTGGAATATTTTCATAAAAAGTCCAAAATATACCTTTGCATTCATACATTCATTCCAACCCCAAAGATTTACAAAGTTTTCCTGCACAGAGGGCAGGCTCCTCCTTTCTCCATCTTTTCATATCTTCGAGATAATACATATATAGGGGAATTACTTGTGGAATCTGAAGCGTTTAGACTTCCCCATGATTCTAAAAGTAGAAATAAGTTACAAAAAGGAGTGATTCATAATCGTTATTCTTTTCCAAAGAGGT
>SNQJ01S0308715.1:0-10016 GCA_010110895.2 Picea sitchensis
AGAGTGAGGGGGGATCAATTAATATAATATGATTTTTTATTTTTTAGAATATTCATCAACCATAAGAAAAAAAAATCATAGTAGCCATATAACATGGAACACGTGAAACTTTCAACACATGGTTCTTTCAAGACAAAACCATGAAACTTTTCTTTATAATTATTTGAAGGAACCAACCTACCTGTACAAATGTTGTAAGAAAAACCTCTCTGGAGACAATCCCATATACACATCTGACTCCAAATTATAACTTATAGATATCCATATACGCAATCCCCTTAGCACAAGACAACTTATCCAAGGGCATAATCTCTTTAATATGTTCATAGACACCAATCTACGGAGACACTATTCCCACCACTTACCAAAAACATAAGATCCACCAATATCTTCTGGAACATTTGCCAGACCTGTATCGGAGACAATAATCCTCATTGCTAAGAACCAACTTGGCAAGAGACGCGATCTATGGATGCAGCGCCCTCACCACGTTTACTTGTTATTTATTCCTTCACCCGTCTACTTTACTACTTCTTCCTTTGCAGTCTACTCACTACTGTTGGATTTAAACGCGGGAATAGGTAATAGTGTAATTATAATCCTTTTTGTTATTCAAATGTTATATCAATGTAGAATTATTATCCAATAATGGCTGAAATAAACAATCACACATACCACGGTACACTAGTGTTTTACATGTGCATTAAATCGGGAGAGAAAACCACGGAACAGTTTTTCTTATATGTCTTGAAGGAACTACATTCATTTAAGGCTTAAAATTCCTTTGTTTTCGGTACCAACTAAGAAGGGCTCAACCCCTGGTTTATAAATTTTACAACCTAAGGGCTCCCAGCTCCCAAATGTTCTCTTAGATACAACCCGAAGGTGTAGTTTACAACCCATGTCGTAACCTATCCTGCAGAACCAGCAGAGTGAAGTGATAGAATGATGGAACCATTGTCACACTATCTTTGTGAGATATACCATTGTAAATATGTACCAATAAATTTGAACCATTGCATCAGCACGGCCTCAATCTGTAATCAACTTGTACTATAACCAAGTGCATCCAATCATGTACCAGTCATGTGTCAAGTACGTACCAAAAACAAGTGCATCGAACCATGTACCAAGTATGTACCAATCATGTGTAACTTCTCATCAGCTATGACTCATCAGCTATGTGTAACATCATCAGCATACACCTCATGTACTTAACTCATCAGCTACTTGTCTCGGCCATGTACTCAACATGTACCAAAAGCAAGAAACACAATCAATTTCATCATCCAAATGTGATTTGTATCTCTGTAATAGACCTGGTGTATATGATCTTTGTTATACATTCAATACAAAACCTTGACTTTAAAACAACGGACTAGCATTTCATCGGCTTTTTCTTTAGTCTCACGTATTGCCTATTTTGGATTAGTCCAACAACCCTAATGATGGTATAGAATTTGAGACACCCAGCAATGTATAAATATCTAAAAGCCTTGATGAAAATGTTCTTGGAATGTTTTCATGCAATTCCCCAAAGTTTCTTCTTGGAACCCTCTCGAGAAAAGGAGTTATAGAAATGACATACCTTGTTGAATTTTGTCTTATTCTAGAGAGGGACCCGGTGTAGAAAGGGCCCACACAAAATATTTGATGAATTGATATAAAACTATTACATGACATACTGGAATGTGTAATCCTAACCAACACACGTTGGTCTCACTGAATTTGGATCTATTATGAAGAAATTATTACGTTTTTCCAGAAACACTTGATTTTGACTAGTTTCAAGAGACTTGCCACAAACCCTATTTCCACCGGAGTGTAACTCAAAATACAATGACCCACAAGATGAGTTTTTTACGCACATACTTGGATATGTTTTATCGCTTTCATATCTTTTCGTAGTCTACAGATCATTATAAACAAAATTATCGTGAAAATAGTGAAGGATGACACAGCAAATATGTATACAGCAAACATATCAAAAGAATTTATCTTTCCTTGCATTTGGGCCTTCTTTTATTCACCTTCCTCATAATTTCAGGTTAGATATCCTTGGTTAACTCACTTTTTATTTATATTCAATATTGTCAATTTTGATTCAAATGGGAGAACCTTGCCTCTTATTTATGCTCTACAAGTAGCTTCCTTAAAAAAAACATTTTCCTAAGTCACCAGCCCACTTTCATTATTATAGGGTTGGGTCCACTTCTAATTTCTCCATTAAATTTATTATTAGGACCATTTATTTTTATATTCACATGAATTATAATACATCATCACTTCACTTTATTATTTACCTTTTAAAATCTCTTAAGCCACTTTTACTACTTTTACCTTTTAGGGCTTCTAGGTGACTGTGAGGTCCTCCAACTTAGTAGAAGGCCATAACTCTCAGGCAGTGAGGGGTTATGTTATGTTCCACATACCACCATAAAATGGAATGACATGTACTATACATATGGGAATAATTGTTGTCTGAAAATATATCATAACTCATACTGTTACCCATCAAACAAACTTGGATTCTGTGCCACCCCAAACCAGGTCTCAAATTCTCATGGACACCAACTCTCCACAACGTGAGGAATTATGTGATGTTCACATACCACCCGGAAGTAAAATGATAAGAAATATCCATATATGATATTTTCTCTGACAAATTCGGGTTCCTTCATATCATTATTTCACAATTAAGCATGGGTTCTCTTACTCCACAAAGCATCTTCCATGAGGGATTTCTGTAGGGACCACTTTTGAGTTCATCATATTTACTTCTTATCAAACCATGAAAACCAATAATGATTCATATTTACATCAAACAATATTGGGTCCAATTGCAAACCTTTATGCTACAGGGCTTTCTTCAGGGTTGACATCAATGACAATAACCTTAATCAACAATCTCCCCTTTGGCGTTGATGTAACACTCGTTCTGCAATGCAGAATCAAATCCTCCTCATGCTCCCCCTAGAACCATGTCTTTTCCTACACTTTCGGTAATCTCTCCCCGCTGTCATCAATGAAAAATGTATCTTTTCATCTTGGGGACACTCCCCACGACATATTGTGTCCCTCTTGTAGATCAGCTGTATTGTACATCTGAGACATATAATATAAGCATTTAAAAATCATTCAAAAACATTCATTTTGGGTAGAAATAAATCCAAGTCTTTGGTGAAGATATTCAAGGCTTCCATGGAAGTGGTTTGTAAAGATATCTGCCACTTATTATTTTTTTCCCACAGCCTCAACTCACGATGTTCTTTTCACGGCTTTGTTCCGTGGAAGGGTGATACTTGATTGGAATGTGGCCCGTCTTAGAGGGGGTACATCCTGGGATTTTAGAATATTGATGGAACACATTATCAAAATATGGGTGGGCTCATCATACTCAACTTGTATTTCTATCAAAGTTTGTTTCATCCCCGAGAAGAACCTGTGTCTGACTTGTTCTTTCTATTATACTCTTCCTCAGTACATGATGAGATACCGATGATTGTTTCTTTCTTAGCCGTCACCAAACACTCACCCTAAATTTGGGAATTATCCCAGCGGTTCTTCGTCGAGTCATCAATGCAACACCTTGTCTGCATCATAGCAGGCAATAGAGTGATAAAGCGTTTTCACGGATACCATATTAAATACTGTTCCTTTGAGATATATGAAGATCCCTTTACTGCTAATACATTCCCTTTAGTGTAGAAATCGATGCCGCATCCAGATTGCTTGCATTACATCTAGTGGATGTTGTCACATATAGTAGGTTGTCAATCGATGACCTATATTACCTCCGATCTATAGACTTTGAATCATCATCTTTATCAACTTGCAACTAGTTTGCATGGGGTGATGGCGGTTTACAATCTTCCATTCGAACCTCTTTAGCATTTATCTACTAAGGCTATACTTGGTTTGAACAATAAAATTCCTTGGTTGCTTTGATGTATTTGATGTCCTAGAAGAAGGATAGTTATCAAAGTAATGACATTTCAAATTCGATGCGCATGTCTTTTGCAAATTTACGGCTTAACTGTCATCATCACTACCAAAATAATATCATCAACATAAACTTTGATTAATAAGGTACCTTAACTTACCTTGATGTAGAGTTTGTTATGCACTTCCTTTTTAAGACCACGCAGCTTCAAATGCCCTCGGTCACGAATACCATGCTCTTGGTGCCTGTTTTAGACCATATAGGGTCTTCTTTAATTTACACATAGTGCATGTTCTCACGACCTTCGAAATCCTTACGGTTGTTACCAGTGTAGACTTCCTCTTCTGAAGTTCCCCCATTTAAAAATATGGTTTATGTCCATCTGATATACTTTAATAACATTTTGGGTATGCATAAGCTAAAATCAAATAAATTTCTTCCATTAAATGGCCCGGAAAATGTCTCTTCAAATTTGATTCCTTCAATCTATGCATATCCTTTACCTTTCAATCTAGCTTTGTTCCTTACATAACCTATCCATTTCATTAGGTTTATTCAAAACCATTTTGTGTCGATCACATTCTTATTCTCTATTCTTGGAACCAATTGCCAAGTGTCATTTTTCTCTTGATCAATTCTTCATCCATGGCCTTATTCCCAAAGGAAATTCATCCTTCTTGACTTCTTCAAAAATAGTTTTGGTTCAATTGTAGATAAGAATTCTAGGTGTGTTTGTTACGGTGAATGGATTTTCTTCTAGTCTCCAACTCACCATCTTTGTTTCCAATAATATGTCGAAGGGATGATTCTTACGTACTCATTTTTTCTAGGTGTATTTGGAGATACTTGTTGAACTGTCTCTTCTACTTTTATTCGATTCTCTTTATCTTCATCTTCCTCTTCTTCTTCTTTTCATCTTCTTCTTTAAAAGTTGTTCCATTGATTTTTTATTCTTTCTTTGATTTTGATGCTTTGTTTCATCAATTATTTACATTGATGCTTTCCCTAACTTTGTTTGTCTTAGATTGTAACACTTGTATGCTTTCCTTGTACTTGAGTAACCAAGGAAATTATTCCTTTGTCAACACAAGAGTCAAACTTTCCCATTCACTGCCATCTTAAGCTTTTGATGTGGCATTTGCTTCCAAAACTCTAAAGTGCTTCACGTTGTTGGTGTTCCTTTCCGCGATCAATGAGGAGTTTTGGTGTTGTTTATGAGCATTACTCTTGTTGAGATGTGTGGGCTAGTTATTGTGCACTACATTGATCAAAAGAGTATCATCAACTTTGAATCCATTATCATTGTTCAAGACCATTTCTTGTCATTAACTATTTCTTTCCTTGACTCCATTCACGATTTGGGTGTCCACAGCGATGAAGAGTGCCTTTTGTTATTCCATGATTGCTGCATTAGTCCATAAATTCATTTGAGGTCAATTCTCCTCCATTATCTGATATTAAGCGTTTGATTCTTGAATCCGTCTCATTTCAACCATTTCCTTGTAGATCTTGATTTTCGAAACTTTTGATTTGTTCTTGAGAAAGAAAATTGCAGTCATTTTTTTGTATAATCATCAACTAATAGGATAAAGGTATCTCACCTTTTAAACCTTTGTTTGTAGTTGGTCCAACTAAGATTGGTATGCACAATTCAGTGGTTTTCATTTGAATTCCTTTGATTTGAACACGGATGGCTGTTTGCTTTCCTTATTGGCAGTGCTTGCATAAAGTGTTAGTTGTTTAGGTGATCTGGGGATTTTCTCTGAATGCTTCTCTTTTTGCTGACTTTGACAAGTTATCAAAATGCAAGTGACCCATCCTTCTGTGCCAAATACAACTTTCATCTTCCTTGCCCTGAACACTTTTTTAATTTCAGTTGGCTTAGCTTGTATATGTTGCTTTAGAAGTTCTTGCAACTATAACATTAGTTTCCATAGCCTTCTTTCTTATCTCGGTTTGTGAATGAAAGTAACTTTATGACCTTAGTCCTTGTTTGACTCTCACTTAAGAGATTATGTTTCATATCTTCTATAATAGAACATTTACGCCTTTTCGATTTATTATTGTTCCCAATTCTGACTATTATTTTTCCAATGATTTTGGATGAATCATAAGTTCCAAAGGAGTGATCCATCGCTCCTTTTCGGCGTAATGTAAGAAACTTGTCTCTATCATCATGTGTTTTGAATATCCGCGTCAACATATAAATATGTTTTAATACGTTTATCTTGTAGAGTAGTATTTTCTTCATTGCTATCTTTGATCTTCTTATCATGCATTTTATGTAGGGTTCTTGACTCTATTGAGTTCCTAGCACTAGGAGGGACTTCCATTATACAATTTTGGTCATGTGTCCAAAATTGTTACATTTATAACATTCCCCTTCAGTTCTCTCAAAGATTCAAAACATGTTGCGAAAAGCTTCTTCTCGTGGCTCACTGGAATCTTATTGGATAACGCCTTTGTGTATTAATCTCAAAGTAGTTATTGTTCCTATTGTTACCTCTGCAATTTACGACATTATATATAAAATTATTACATGCATAACATAAGAGCACCTCCTTTCAAAAAATATAGTTTGATACCCAGTAGTTGAAGATATTATGAAAGGAGTACTCTTATGAATCCTTCTTCTTCTTGAGGAGCTGTCTATCATTGTTGGTCCCGAAATCTCTAGTCTTTATAGGTGGAGGAGTGTGTCTATAATCTTCCTTGTATATCTTTTATCCTCTTTGATTGTTTACCAAACTTTTAAGTTTCCTTCCTCTACATTTGTTTTTGGAGCTTGATCTCTTTTAAATTTGATTGTATCAAGTCTGAACTTGTCAAGACCGAGATTTTGACTGTGATAATGTCATCGGAGACTTTTGGAGCTGTCGCATATTTTCTTTTGAATATCTGCTCTTAGTGTGAAGGCAATATTTTCTTCTAGGTTTCGTGATCCATATTACTTTGCTAGTTGTTCTTTGAAATTCTTCCTCAATTCTTTTATCTTCTTCTATTTTAGACCTTCAGACTTTTGTGATCATTTGTTCTAGTTCTTGAGTGTCTTTTCTTATCCTAGTTCTTCTTGTAGTTTCTTGTTTTTCTTCTTTTCTCTTGATAGCTTCTGTACTCATTAGTCTTCTTGGAAGTCAATTTACGCCTCTTCAATTTCTTCTTCATATACTTCTTCATATTTTTCTTTGGGTATTCTTTATTAGAGTCTTCTCACTGTCATGAATAGAACTCTCTTTGTTTCATATCCGACTGCATCTTCATATGTCGATGATAAGATGTCCTCTTTGAGTATAAGAATTTTTCTTGAAACTTTGTAGTTCTTTTACCTTTATATATATTTATGTCTTTTGGGTAACTTTCATTGTTTCTCTTTTTCTTATGAAGGGACATTTGTTAGCAAAATGATCGATACCATCACAATTAAAAAATATTAGGAATCTTACATGTATGCCTGCATTGGTTCCCTTGTTGGATGCTGATGAAGTTATTACGCTTCTTCATCATCTTCGAGATATCATAGATGTTGCGCTATATTCTTCTTGTTCCTTTTCTTTTTTCTTTGATCTTTTGGATGCTTTTGAAGGATGTTCTTATTTTACATCCTGAATTTTCTGACCGATTCATCTCATATCTTTGTGAAGATTCCATGTAGTTCTCCATGCTTATTGAGTTTAAATGTAGTCGCCGCTAGTGTTGATATCTTAGGGTTGAATCTCATGGAGATATATTAGTACCTTTTGAACAATTACATATATTCTTTGATTTCTTCTCCCCAATCCTATGATTGCATTCATTATTTCCTCAACTCTTAAGAAGTAGACTGAAATATTCTCATCTTGCATCATTTTTGAATTGTTCCAGGCCCGATATACCTTGTAAAGTTTGAAGCTTTCTTCATTGACTTTAGAATCTCCTTATAAAATAAGCCCCGAAGCTTTTCCCAAAGATATGTAGGACCATTCAAAGGGGTGCATTTATGGCTGGAATTATTCTCACTAAGTTCCTACTTTTGTCATTTGTTGGTGGGGCTGTTGGTGTTGTGTATCCATCTCTGATTAATTGCCAAACTTGGAGAATCCATGTGCATGTATATATGTCTTCATCCTTATGCTCCAAAGAAGCATACTTATGTTCATCAAGCTGTGGTATTCCGTTTTTATACTGAGTTGGGTACTCTCCATGATCTACCTTCCGGTGGTTAAAGCTGATTTTAAAGGAACTTGCTCGATACCAATTATTGGATTACTAAGAGGAGGGTGAATCGGTAATAGCGCAATTATAATCATTTTCTTCAAATTTTATGCTCAGGTGTAGAATTATTATCCAATAATGAGTAGTAAGAAATAAACAATCACACACATACACAATTACACTTGATGTTTCATTGGAAATCCAAATCGGGAGAAAATCACGGAATTCTTTTTTCTTATGTCTTGAAGAATTACATTCATTTGGAGCACCAACCTTCCTTTCTTTCTAGCTGCAACTGGAAGGGCTCCAACTAGTTTCTTAGGCTGCAGCCTAAGGGGAAGGTCCAGCTCCCAATTCTCTAGTTGCAACCCATAATGTTCTTTGAATTCAACGAAGGTGGCTACAACCACTTGTCTTGCCTCGTCCTGCCACCACGAAGTAGAGAGTAGAGATGAGTGGAATCAACTGTCCACTATCAACTTTGTGAGATATACGTTGTAAACATGTACCAATAAATCTGAACCATGCATCAACATGTACCTACTTGTAATCAACTTATACAAATTGCATCAACCATTACCAACGCAATCAACACAGCCTGCTGGTATCAACCAAGACTTAAGTATGTACCAATCATGTAATCAACATGTACATCAGCTATGACTAATCTAAACAAGTGCATCAACCATGCACCAACCTGTAATCAACCTGTACCATAAAAAAGTGCATCCAACCATGTACCAAGTATGTACCAATCATGTGTCAAATACTCATCAACTATGACTAATCAGTATGTACCAACATCATCAACTATACATCTCATGTATGTGCGCCAACTCATCAACTACCTGTCTCAACCATGTACTCAACATGTACCACAACCAAAATCCCTCATGAATTTCATCATCCAAATGTGATTTGTACCTCTGTAATAGACCTGGTGTATATGATAACATTCCTGCAAACCTTCCTTTACTTTAAAATCAAGAGACTATCATTTTCATCAAACTTTTCTTTAGTCTCACATGCCTATTTTTGGATTAGTCAACAACCCTAAATTGAAGTAATCATAACTTTGAACCTCTAATGTATAAAGATCTAAAAATGATATACAATGTTCTTCACTGTGCTTTATGAAATTCCTCCAAGTGTCACTACTTGGGACCTCTCAAAAAAGGAGTTATAGAAAAAATGGCATACCTTGTTGAATTTTGTCTTATTCTAGAGAGGGACCATGTAGAGCAGGCCCTGCACAAAATAGTTGATGAATTGATCTAAAACTATTAAAAACATACTACAGATTGTATCCTAACCAACAAATTTGGTCTCACTAAATTTGGATTTTTTATGAAGAAGTTATGATGTGTTTACCCGAGACACTTGATTTTGACTAGTTTCAGGACTGGCGACAAACCCTATTTTCCACATAGTGTAACTCCAAAAATACAACGACCCACAAGATGAATTTTTTATCACACATACTTGAATATGTTTTCTCATTTTCATAGCAATTTCATGGTCTGAATCATTATAGAAACAAATTTATTGCGAAAATGGTGAGATGGCCTATAAATAACATACCTTAGAAAGCACCATCAAAAGAATTTATCCTTCCTTGCATTCTGACCTTCTTTTCTTCACCTTCACTCATAATTCCGGTTTAGATATCCTTGGTTACCTCAGACACACACACACACACACACACACACACACACACACACACACACATATATATATATATTCAATATGCTCAATTTTGATTCAAATAAGAGAGCCTTGCCTCATATTTATACTCTCCAAGTAGCTTCCTTAAAAACATCTTCTAGGTCACTTGGCCCACTTTCCTTATTATAGGGTTGGGTCCACTTCTAATTTCTCCATT